>JAWNLD010000013.1:4045000-4160000 GCA_035041545.1 Drosophila colorata | reverse complement strand
ATTTTTACAGTTTTTATTCACAAAATTGCAAATAAGCGTAAACGAAATTTTAAAACAAATTTAACTTATAGCACTTTCTTAAAATAAATAAATATAATTGCAAATTTGCGTGAACGAAATTTAAAAACAAACTAAATTTGAATCGAAGTTCCCAATAAATAATATACCGATATATAGCTTAACTTAATTTTTTTTGTTTTTCTTTATATATATAGTATTCTATATGTATATAAATTTTAATTAACAAAAAATGTAACCACTAGAATTTATGTAAATTAAGATTTTCTTACATTTTACGCACATTATGGATATAACAAACCAATATGTAAAATAGGTTTTTGTTTCCGATTGGGATTTGAAAAATAATTCATCCACAATTAACTGTTGCAAAGCGCCATCTAGAAGTCATTTTTGTGTGTGCGCAGTCAAAGACAATTTGGTGTTCGACTGGCAAATGTGGCGGTCGATCGATGACTACCATATTTAGAACCCATCGTTATCGATAAGGTACTGTCGGTGCTTGCAGTGTGCAACAAGTCACTTAATTTGCCACATACTTTTTATACAACAGTTCTTTTTATATATTACAATAAATCTAGCCAAGCGTAAAGTGCATAACAATAGTTAATATTAAGTTTGAAACAGTACCAACGAACCCAAACGAAAGAAAAGCTGCGTAATGTCGGCAACGAGATTTCTGAGTGCAATCGGCCAAATATCGAGACAGCAACTGCTGCAGAATAAATGCGCTAGAGGTAATCAGCCAAAAATAGATTTATAACTATGCACATAATGCCCAACAGAGTGTGAAAGGGTACTCAAATATATGAAGAACCATGTTGACTTAGGACAGATGACTATTAGGTATTTGTACGGCGGCTGTCGCACAATTGGACTTTGACCTTTGTACTCCCCCGTATGAGATAATGCCAAAGTCTCGATTTGTCTTTTGCGTGTACTGTTGTGGCAACTCTGAATAAATCTCAATCGTTCACTTTTAGCATATCCTGCCGCGGCACAGCTGCAGCGTCGCCTAATGTCCACAAATCCGGCGCCGAAGCTCGCCCCGGCGTCCGCAGCCTCCGCCAACAAGCATCTGCACACGCGCGTGGTCAACGGGGTGCTGGTGATCAAGTTCGACTCGCCCAACGCCAAGGTCAACTCGCTGGGCACCGAGGTGAGCGATGAGTTCGAGCGCGTGATCAAGGACCTGGAGACGAACACCGCCGTCAACTCGGCGGTGCTCATTTCGGGCAAGCCGGGCTGCTTCATTGCCGGCGCGGACATTGGCATGCTCGAGGCCTGCCAGACGGCGGAGGAGGCGTCGCTCATCTCGCACGGCGCCCAGATCATGTTCGAGCGCATGGAGCGCAGTCGCAAGCCCATTGTGGCCGCCATCAGCGGCGTGTGCCTCGGCGGCGGCTTTGAGCTGGCGCTGGCCTGCCATTATCGCATTGCCACCAGGGACAACAAGACGAAGCTGGGTCTGCCGGAGGTCATGCTGGGCCTGCTGCCGGGCGGCGGCGGCACTGTCCGTCTGCCCAAGCTGACATCGGTGCCCACCGCCCTGGACATGGAGCTGACGGGCAAACAGGTGCGTGCCGATCGTGCCAAGCGCTTGGGCATTGTCGATCTGCTGGTCGATCCCATTGGCCCCGGCCTGCAGCCCGCCGAACAGAACACCATGGAGTATCTGGAGAAGACCGCCGTGCAGGTGGCCAACGATTTGGCCAGCGGCAAACTGCGCGTAAGTTGCCCACTTGAAGAGCGAGTGATTTGATTAAACCATTTTGTACTTTATTCCCGGCAGGTTAACCGCGAGAAAACGGGCCTGGTCAATAAGCTGCAAGCGCTCGTCATGGACACGGACTTTGTCAAGAACAAAATCTTTGATACGGCGCGCAAACAGGTGATGAAGGCATCTGGTGGTCTCTATCCGGCGCCCCTCAAGGTGAGTTATGTCTTTTAGTTTAATAAGTAAAACAAACAACGATGTAACAATCTAGTGGCGAAGGCACATTCAAGCCCCAAACTTTCTGATGTCAAATTTTGTGACGAAGGATATTAAATTTTATATATGTGAACAAATCTAAATTATAAAAAAATAGTTGGGCTTTCGTCAGGTTGCAAAAAGTTATTTTTAGGTACACAGGAGCTAAAGTGCCGAATGCCAATTTAGGGATGTCAATTTTAGCGGATTTTGGCGTTTTCCCGCTAAACTAGGGTTTTTCCCAAAAAGTCATAAAACAAAACAAAAGTTTCTTGATTCATGATAGGGAATAAGTCTACAAAGTTCCAGAAAACTATCTCAATGCGCGAAAAAATGCACAAAAAAAAAGTTCAAAATCTCATTTTCGGAAACACACAAAATTAAATTTCTTAACGAGCTATCGGATTTGAATGAGGTACCATTCGACGTTTATTCGAGACACACATTTTTATAAATACGCCTGAATTTCTAGAAGTTCGCGAATATATTGCTAGCCGCTTTCGCAAACTTCGTTATGCTTCGCCACTAGCGGAAACACACAACAAGTTGAATTTCTTAATAACTATTGAATGGGTTGTCGGATTTCAATGAGTGAGGTACCAAGCTACGCTTATTCGAGACACAAATTTTTACACATTTGCCTGAATTTCTGAAAACCCGGATTGTCGTAGCAAAACTTTAAAAGTTCGCGAATATATTCCTAGCCGCTTTCGCCACTAGCGCAGACTATCGTCCGCAGTGATTAAGTAAATTTCTGCTCAACAGATTCTCGACGTGATTCGCGCTGGCGTCGACAAGGGCACCGAGGCGGGCTACGAGGCGGAGCGCAAGGGCTTTGGCGAGCTGTCGGCCACACCCGAATCGAAGGGCCTCATCGCGCTCTTCCGCGGCCAGACCGAGTGCAAGAAGAATCGCTTTGGCAAGCCGCAGCGCCCCGTGAAGACGGTGGGCGTGCTCGGCGCTGGCCTAATGGGCGCCGGCATTGTGCAGGTGTCCGTCGACAAGGGCTACAACGTGGTCATGAAGGATGCCACCGACGCGGGCCTGGCACGCGGCATTGGCCAAGTGCAGAAGGGGCTGGCAACGGCCGTTCAGCGCAAACGCATCTCGGCCCTGGAGAGCGATCTGACCCTGGCACATCTGCTGCCCACGCTGAACTACAACGACTTCAAGACCGCCGACATCGTCATCGAGGCTGTGTTCGAGGATATAAAGGTGAAGCATCGTGTGATCAAGGAGCTGGAGGCTGTGGTGCCGGAGCACTGCATCATCGCCACCAACACCAGCGCCATTCCCATTACAAAGATAGCCGCTGGCAGCTCGCGACCCGAGAAGGTGGTGGGCATGCATTATTTCTCGCCCGTGGACAAAATGCAGCTGCTGGAGATCATCACGCATCCGGGCACCTCTAAGGACACCGTTGCCCAGGCCGTGGCCGTAGGCCTCAAGCAGGGCAAGGTGGTGATCACCGTGGGCGACGGTCCTGGCTTCTATACCACGCGCATTCTGGCCACCATGTTGTCCGAGGCCATTAGGTGAATCCTCAATTTAGGTTTTCAGCTGAATTGCCATGCTAATCTTCGCCTTTCCTCTAGACTGCTGCAAGAGGGCGTGGATGCCAAGGAATTGGATCAGTACACCAAGAAGTTCGGCTTTCCCGTGGGCGCTGCCACCCTGGCCGATGAGGTGGGCATTGATGTGGGTGCCCACATTGCCGTCGACTTGGCTAAATCCTTTGGCGAACGCTTCAGTGGCGGCAATCTCCAGGTCATGCAGGATCTTGTGATGGCCGGTTTCCTGGGCCGCAAGTCCGGCAAGGGCATATTCCTGTACGATGGCCAGAGCAAGGGCAGCCGTCCGGTCAATACCGATGCGTTGGAGATCGTTAAGCAGAAGTACTCGCTGGTGTCCAAGGGCGCCAATACTCCCGAGGATCTGACACTGCGCCTGGTGTCCCGCTTTGTTAACGAGGCCGTGCTCTGCCTGGAGGAGAAGATCCTGGACAGCCCATTGGAGGGCGATGTGGGTGCCGTCTTCGGACTGGGCTTCCCACCATTCACCGGCGGCCCCTTCCGCTGGGTGGATCTGTACGGCGCTGGCAAATTGGTTAGCAAAATGCAGTCGTACGCCGATCTATATGGCGCACCATTCAAGCCCGCCCAGACGCTGCTCGACATGGCCAAGGATCCGTCAAAGAAATTCTATCCCAAGACTGGCGCTTCAAAGTTGTAAACGACAACAATAAACGACATTTAGCTTTAGAGTAAACTCGTAGCCTTATTTTTTATGCATTTCGCTCACCAAATTTGTGGAGTGCCCCGCTCACTGAATATGTAATTGTTGTTGAACTCTTGAGCATAATAGTAAACTATATCGTATAATATTTTCATACATTGAATTGTTTATTTTCTGTTTTGTTTGTTTTTTTTTTTTGTTTTATTTTATTTGACACGACTATTTGCGAGTTTAGGAATCTCTCGCTGTTTGGCTTAGCCTAATCTGCAACGATTTTGTACATCAATTCTATAGCTTAGACTATATATACGGACTACGCATAACATCCATTTCCTATATACAAAGCGCTTACACTCTATATTTCTATATAAACACAACAAGTAGTGTTGCAGCAGCCAAGAGCCGGTGGCAACAGCTGCCGCATCCTCAAGTAACCTAATCGCTAGAACTAACACATTGAGCACACAACACATGGTCGGTGAACGGCGGATGGCCAAGAGTTGTGGAGCTTACTGTGGAAAAAACACTTGATCATCGCGCAATTCAGGAAAAACTGTCCAAGGCAGAAATTACATTTTGTGTACCCAGCTGCAAAACAAAGTTTTTTTTATAAAACGGTTAGCTTCCTAGAAAATATATAAATTAAATTTGGTTTTGTTTTCTGCAAGATTTATAAGCTTTCTATTCGGTACATAAAGGTTCGTTCAGAACTTAGTAAATTTTAAATTAATATTTTCTAAACGGATATCAAGAAGTTATCCTAAACATCGCAGTCGGGTGTAACCGACTGCGCAATACTTGTTCACAGTATATCTCTTTTATGATACTGTGGAAAAATATAGAATTTTTTAAATTTGTATGTGGGCAGTGGGCGTGGCCGAAAATTTGTATCCCGATTTTTAGAGGAGGTCATTAAAAAACGAGGTAAATTTAACTCTGCGATGAATTTTTTTAACAAATATCTAAATTCAATTTTTAACTGATTAAAAAATAATCAAATAATAAATGTAGGTAAGATATGATAAGCCGTCTGTAAGCCAGGTACGTAAACGGCATTAAAACTTTACTTTAACTGAACCATTGGACCTTATCTAAGCCTAAGCCCGAACCGAACCCTATTTTGTCTAAATAAAATAAACTAAACTAAAATAAATCTGTGCCATGTTTTTCACTTTCATAATTAGAAATAAACTTTTTACAATATTGTAGAGCTAGAGAGCCTAAATTTGGCAGACAGTTTTGATGATCTCCTCTAAGGATCTAGCTGAAAAACTTCATATGACAAAAATCCACATTTTTCCAAAATAATTAAAACCTTCAAGACCTTTTTCGACTGTTTTAAGCTGTTGTTATACTGTGCACGAGTAGTGCGCAGTCGGCTACACCCGACTGCAACATTCCCACTTATTTGGCATTGTTTTCGCAGTCCTATCACCTGTGGCTCTCCAAGCTGCCTCGCAACTCTTGACCTCAGCCCGTTCCAGGCTACCAAACTATACTCTCCATATTTGTATATTTGTATTTAAGGTTTCGCGTTTACGTGCGCCAATCCCGTCCAGAATTGCGACGCTGCCGCCTGCCCGCCGAACTGCTGCCTGCTGCGGCGGCGCTGGCGACAACAGCAGCAGAGCCGCTGCCGCTGCCGCTGCCGCCGGCGCCAGCATTGCCATTGAGCACACCGCCATTGTAACGCTCCTGGGAGGGATAGCGTTCGACGACCTCGTCAATCAGCTCTAGAATGCCAATTTTGAACTTGCGTCGCTGCTGCGGCGTGAGTGCCGCAATGTCCGGCAGGATGCTGCGAAAGAACTCCATGTCCGTGTGCTCGGTGACGCTGAGGCCGCCAAAGTAGGCGACGCCGCTGCTCGTCGTGGTGGCCTCGCACTCGGTCTTGATGCGCTTGGCGCTGCCCGGCTCGAAGTGCGACGATTGCTGCTGCTGCTGCTGCTGTTGCTGCTGCAGATGATGATGGCTGTGGGAATGTGCCGCTTGATGGTGCAGTGGTGTTGACGACGCATCGTTGTATATCAAATCCTGCCCAGACTCGGCCAGCTGCACGTCCGGTATAAAGTTCTGCAGGCTATTCGCGCTGGCCGTCTCGCTGTGCGCGGGCGAGCCCGGAACGGCCATTGCATTGGCGCCGGGCGTGGACGCCGCTCGCTGCAGGCCCAGCGTAGCGGCTATGGCCGGATCAAAAGCATCGATTGTCTCCTCATCGTCGTTTTCGGACAGCGACTGCTTCAGCTCCAAAGATTCGTTAAGGATAATGCTGTTGTTGTTGTTGTTGTTGCAGTATAAATGCTCCTGCTGGTGCTGCTGCTGCTGATGGAGTTGCAGATGCTGCTGCGAGAACTGAAAGAGCGTTGCCAAGCTGTTGTTGCCTTCCATTGAGTTGCGCGTGGACTTGAGAAACGGCAGCAGGAACGCCATGTGCTCGGTCAGATAGTAGGGCTTGTGCTGCGGCTCGGCGCCGCTCTGCTGTTTGATGTAGCGCGAGAGGCAGGCGCGCAGGTTCCTCCATCTCTCCTTGCAGTGAATCACTGGAAAGCGAACGAATAAACATAGTTCAACGGATCTGATGGTTAGATTAATGGCAGGTGCAACGTACCGCTCTCACGTGTCTCCTTCGATATGAGCGCCCAGGCCTTCTCCTGGTTGTCTCTGCAAGGACAAATAAGGATGTTGTAAATACGGAGCATAAATACGGGTGAGTGATGCAGCAGATGCCAAGTTGGCAATATTCATTTTACTAGTTGTTTTTACTAGTTGCTAACCCACAAACATTAGTCTGAAACTATGAAAAATGGAAATACCATTCTTGCATAACTTCGAAGTTTATTTTCCGATACTATTTTCAGGACTTAAAAGTATTAATGTATGTATAAGCCAAAGAATGTGCCTCCTAAATGGCTATATTTTTTCCAATTTAGGGGCGGGAAGGTATCCACAAAGTCAAGTATTATTTTTCTGTGTTTACTTTACGAGAAGATAAACAACAAATTTGGTGGCTCTAGTTCGTATTATTTCCGAGATGTGCTATTAAATTTAAACTTGTTTTGCGTCTGGTATGGGGAGAAAATATATACAAAATTTGAAGTAACTAGGTCTAATGTATGCCGAGATCCCAGACGGACTTGGCTAAATCGAATCAATCGGCTTGATCAAGAATATACCTACTTTATGTGTCGGATGTGCGTCCTTCCTTCGCAGAAAACAATCCTTGTTTACCCATTTTAAAAGGAATTGGGTATACATGGTAGCTCTACTATAGAAAAGCTTAATCGGACAACAAAATGTCACCGTCTCAAGGAAGATATTAATAAAATCCTTTTTACAAATTTCCCTAATTTTTTCGAATACTCTTCCTCGAACGAGGAATCCAATTCGACATATCAGAATAATACTTAATATGTATATACAAAAATTAAATGTTGTACAAAGACTAGTTTTGTGCCTTAACTATCTCTAGACATTTTGACATCTGGGAATATAAATTATTTTTTTATTTTTTAGGAAATGTGAATAGTTTTTAAAGACCCATAGTAATTTTTCAATAACAATATAACATTAATAATACAGTTTTGAATAATACAAAATGAACAACCCATATATTCGTTAACATATATTCGAACCGGGTTCGAATCCCAGGCTAGTACTTCTATAAATATTCTGCTTGTCTTAGCCGAAAGCCAGAGCAGTTAATGATTTCAACAATAGTTGTTTGCTAGTTCAGAACTATATCCTATACTTTAAAGAATAACAATACTTATTGATTTTACTGCTCTACTCGCGGTGCAAACTCATGCTGCCATCACTGAAACGTGAACTCACCTGTTGCGGTACTCGGGCACTTTCTTGTCGTACAGACAGCGATGCGTGCGCACCAAATTAACGAATCGTATGTTGAAATCCTCGTCCGCTTGCATGACACGATTTGTTGATCCTATGGTTGCTGATGTTGATGTTGCCGATGTTGCACTCGGGCTGTTGCCGTTGTATAAAGTTGCTGCTGATGTTGCGCGCTCGCCGCCGCCTTGTCGAGTGTTGTTATCGTTGTTGCTGCTGTTGTTGTTGTTGTTGTTGCTGCTGCTGCAGCTGCTGCTGCTGGTGTTGGTGGTGGTGTTGGTAGTGGTGGTGCCGTTGCTGTTGCTGGGCGTTGAGGTGGTCATATTCGTTCCACTGCTTCTTGTTGTTCTTTCTGTGCGTTGTTGCAGTCTGTTAATTACAGAATTTGCAATCAGTTTGCTGTTTAATGTTGCAATACTCCTGCCGTTGTTGCTGTCAGCCACACTGATAACAAACAGCAACTGCAATACCCGCCAGCAATTTTATTGTTGTTGCTGCTGTTGTTTTTCTTGCTGGCAGTCAGAACAACAACAGAAGCGTTTACTCAATTCGGTTGGGTGCTTTGGGTTTGTGTTGGTGTTGGTGCTGTCTCAGCAGCAACAGCAACTGCGACGACAGCGAGCTTTTTGCATTTGGTATTTTTGCTGCTGCTGTTGTCATAACTATGTATATTTTGTGAAACCCAATAAAACACTGTGCTGCTGACGCTGTTGCTGTTGCTGTTTTCGCTTTTATTTGTGTGACATTTGTGGTCGACAACGACAACAACATTAGCAACATTGTTTACTTTTCATATTATTATAGCCAGAATAACAACAATAACAGCCATAAAAATAATAAGAACAACAGGCAATTTGGCTGTACTCGTTTTTATTGTAGCAAATTCATGGCATTCTTGGTCTTACCACACACACACACACACACACATACACGTACCTATTGTTGCTGCTTTGATAACAGCAACGGCGCTGGCAGCTATTGAGTTAATATTCACAGCAATTCATATTCGTTGGCCAAATGATTCGTTTATGCGACTAACTGCCTGGCTGACAGTTATTGCAACTGCTCAGCTGCTCGTTGCGACTACCTGTTTTGATTCTAATCAACCCACTCAGTCTTGCACTGCCCTCTCACTCTCTCTCTCTCTCTCGCACTCTCTCCTTGTTTACCGCTCTCCATCTCCACAAAACGCACTAAGTCTCTCTCTCTCTCTGCCTCTTTCTCTGTTTCTCTTGGTTGTCGCTGTCGCTAAAAATCTTTAACAAATGTTCCCGCCACTTTCAGCACCTTGCGTTAAGCCCACCAGTTTTGCACAAAAACAACGTGCGCACAGTGGGCTGAGTACACAAAGTTGGTCGTTTGAAAAATATTCTAAACAAATAGTGGTTTTTTTGTACTACATTTTAAAAAATTAATTCATTTGCTGGTCAAAATATCATAATAAATAAAAATAAAAAATAAATAAATGCAAAAAATTACAATATAAGTCTACAACAATAATTGATAAGTAACAGTTTGTGTTATTTTTGTTGTTGTTAGAAATCTCATTAATATGCATGTTTTAATGTTTGGTTCAGTAACAAATTTTCCAAACATATATTTTTAAAATATATCTATCATACATTTTTTTTAATCTAACTTTAATATTTTGGTAAATTCCAGTCCTTAAGCTATATACACATTTGAAGAAAGCATAAATCAGATAATAACTTTCTGATCAAAAATACAAAATTAGATATTGACCGGTTATTTTGAACAGAATGTGGAATGTTATTTGTATTTTGGCTATATTCAGCCCACTGTATCACAGTTGTTATGTTGTTTTTGTCGTCATCATTATTATCAACATTGCCAACTTCATTATCATCTTCAACGCTGTGCGCGTGTTTCAGTTCTGGCTGTTGTTGTTATCGTTGTTGTTGTTGTGGTTGTTGTTGACGTTGCTTTTGTTATTGCCATTGCTGCTGCTGCTGCTGTCGCTGTCGCTGTCGTATGTTCTGTATTATTCGTCATTTGTTTTTGTTGTTTTCGTTAGTTTTGTTTGTTCGCCTTTAACAGTTGCCAGCGTCGCTGACGCAGCAGCAGCAACAGCAGCAGCAGCAGAGCAGCGAGACTTGTTGTTGTCGTTTGTGCTGCTGCTGCTGCTTGCTGATTTTTGTTGTTGTTATTGTACCGCCTGCGCAACGGTTGTTGTTGTAGCTGCTTGGCTGCTATTGTTGTTGTTGTTTTTATTGTTATTGTACGACGAGAGAGAGGGCAAATAATAAACTAGCTGGCGATATTAATTGTAATTTGTCTATTAACATAAAATACGTATGAGGTATGAATATGTGTATAAACGTACATATGTTTACATTTCTATGTGTATGTATGTAGTACATACATACATATATAAATATATGTATATTTGTAAAGCAACACTGCGACAGCGACAACAACAGCAACAGCACACAAAAAGTACAGCAACGTGCAAAACAAGAAAACACAAAACAAAAAAAAACAGAATATTTCTAAAGCTAACAAAACACACACAAAACTTGCAGAAATACCCGGCTATCCCCCACGCCCCGCCCCGCCCCGCAGCGCTGCCCCCTGCCCCCTGGCCATTGACAGCAGCAGCAACGAAGGCAAAGGCAATAACTTTGTTAGATAGAACCACAACAACAACAGCAACAAGAGCCAAAGCATCGGCAGCAGCAACAAAAGGCACAAACACACACACACACACACACACACACACACATACACACACACACACACAACCACACAAGACACAGGCACACAAACAGTTACACTATGGCATATAGAATTTTTCTTGTTGGTGAATTGTTGTTGCTTATCTGGCCAAGGCATTGTTTTTGTTGTTGTTGCTCTGGTGGCTTTTATTTTATTATTTCGAAAACATTTTCTATCGAACTTTTTGTTTATTTTACCTGTACTCTGCAGCTTGCGTCCGGGGCCCCAATATTTAAAAAACCGTTTCCGAAACAAATTCAAAGCGCGCTTATTTTTTTAAGCCAGTGCCGCACCGAAAACGGCGCCAAAAGTGTCCGCTGCGGCGGCAACGGCAGCGACGACGGCTGCAACAGCGACGGCAACAGCGACAGCGACTGTGACTGCGACTGTGACAACAACAGCGACGGACTGACGTAACATACAAAAAGTTGCAATTTAAATTTCGTTTTCAGTTGTCGTATGTTTCACGTTTCAAGCGACGAAAGCGACTAAACACACTCAGATACTCAGTATCTATCAGCTACAGTAGAACACAACAACAACGTTAGCAGCAGCGGCAGCGGCAGCGGCAGGCAACCAAGCAGCGGCCACGACGCACAGTGGGACACATTTAAGAAAATGTTGCTGAAAATGTTGTATGTTGAGTTACTTCATTATTTTTAAATAGCTAATCTAGTAGGAAGTCAACATTGTGAATTTGCACATAAATATATAGAAAATATTTTATAAATATTGACATAATTTAATGATTATCTAATTGGTCTCTGGCAAGTACACAATAAATATCAGCAAAATTTACATAATTAAAATCTTTATAAAACCCAATCAGGTTTTTAATTGAACAATATATTTAAAATATATTCAAAGTACCATACAAATTTCACTTTTTAAGCATCTGGGTATGAGTATTTCTATTAAAATGAAATGTTTCCATATCTGTTCAACAAATACTGTAATATCAATAAATTTTATTTAACTCCTTTCAATATAAATATTTGTTTTCACGTTTCAAGTCTAGGGCTTTTCATTATAATTATGGTATAATGTGTATGTTTTAAGCGTTAATAACAATAAAGGAAATTTGTTTATAATTTGCTGGCACTCCTAATACAAAATATTTCCCTTTTCAACTGGTCAAGAATTTTGTACTAAAATTGATTGCATATGCGCCACTGTGCGACGACAACAGCAAACAGAGAACGCACAAAACGCTGCTCTCTCTCGCTCTCGCCCTATCTCTCTCACACACACACGTACAACGCACACAGCTGGCAACAACAAGAGCACAATTTTTATTGTTGCTGTTGCTGGCGAACAACAAATAATACAAACAATACACACACACACACAGGCACGGGCACCGACACACACAGGCAGAAACAAAACAGCAGAGCAACGGCAACTGCGCGCTACAAAATGCAAAGAGACAGAGACACAAAGCAGAAACGACGAAACCAACGACGACAGACTAACAAAAATTTGCTTCACTGTGGTCTCGACATAAGCTACATGTAATTGAATTATGTTTACATCGCAGGTATAAGATAATATGGTGAACAATATTAGATGAACTAAATTTTAAAATAGCATTTGAGCATTTTTCATAATTTTCGTTCTATTATAATGGGAGTTTTATCGTTGAATACTTTAGTATTAGTATTATTATATTTAAGATCTTTCTCTTTTTGGAATTTATTATACATTTTTTTTTTGTATTTATTTATTTTTTACCTGTTTTTTTTTTATTTCGCTCTATTCGTTACTACCTGACCGCAAACTACAACAATTCCATGCCATATGACTCCATCCGTTTTATAAACAACCCAGTCCAGTGTGCATCTTCCCCTGTGAATCAGAATGTGCGTCTGTGTGTGTACATCCACCTTAAATGGGCTTCTAACTCTCAGCGAACATTGAAACAGCGACAGTTTCTTGCTCAGCTGCGGCAGCACTGCTCTCAGAATAAACAAAATGCCAAGCAAACAAAAATACACGCAAAATATGTTCGCCTGTTGTTGTTGTTGTTGTTATTGTTATGGTTTTTTTAAAAGCTCTCAGCGCTGTGCTCGGCAATACACAAAGTTTGTTATCATTGTTGTTGGTAATGTGGGTTGCATGAGCTGGCGCAAAGCTCTTCGCCCAATGGTTGTTTACATTGTATTTCGGGGTGCAGTTGCACTTCGACGGAGCTTTTGAAACTTCCATTAGCGCAAATTTGAAATAGTCTAGCATTTAAAAGAAATAATATAAATAGATTTTAAAGACTTATACAAATTAAAGTAAAGCCTAAATCGATCTGTTCCAATTTCAGAACATGCTTCATTGTTTTTTTATTAATGTAATCAAAAATATCATATCAAATATCACTGGATATTATTATCATTATCATTCTAGGCGATTTCAAAAAAAGCTTCAACAAAAGCTTATTGCGTCGTACGAAAGCACACACGCCCCTTAACCATGCCCAGCGAAGCTACCATTCCAAGAAATTATTGCTGGCCGCGCTTTCGATACGGTTTTAATGATTTGTTTACAACTTTGTTGCCTTGCAATGTACCGCAAGCATACGTTTGAGCTTGTGAATAGCCCGCCCTTCATCACTCGCACACTCGCGCATTTTCCCATCATTTACCGTGCCACTGAAAGCTTGGCTGCTGATGCGTGCGCGCAAAAATTCGATAAAAAGGAGGCTCGTTTCTGTTTTGGCCTACATGCACGGACGCGAGCCGACAGAGCAGCCGAGCTGCCGAATTGCCGAGGAGGAGCACACGAAGGCGAGCCGAAACTTGGTCAGCAGTAGAAGCTTCAAGTGCAATCCCTTTCGACGGCGCTTTAAAGCTAACAAACTTTCGTGTCCTGCCCTCAGTTGGCAAAGGACAGTCGAGATTGGCGCTAGTCCTGCGTGCGCCTAAAAGCACACAACACTTTTTCTTGTTGCTGTGTCAGTTACGCGCTGTGGCTTTGGCTTAGTGTCCGCGAGCGAGTGTGCGTGTGTGTGCGAGTGTGTGCATGTATGTGTGCATCCAAATATTTGTCATGAATTATTAACAGCAGTGAACTGAAAAATTGTGAATGCAGGCTAACAAAGAAGAGTCCAAAAAGTCGTTAAAAGAAACGTAAGCAAAAATAAAGATTGCAAATATTTATCTCTCCAAGACTTTCTATGCCGTTGCGATGCAGCTTCAGCGAAATGCATTTCTAAAGCGCATTTTGCGCTTTTTACCCACTCTCTCTCTCTCTCTCTCTCTCTTACACTCTCTCTTTCTCTCGGTATGTCTCTCTCTCGACTGCTGCTCTCAGCAGTGTAGAGTTTCGATTTCGTTAGGAAATCGAAGCAAGCTGTGGGGGGTAGCGGGTCAGTGATTGTGGGTATCGTTGCTGCGGCTACCTGTAGATGCCACACACACATAAACACACATGCACACACACACACACACATACATATAGTGTCCGTGCGTGTGTGCGTCTAAGTGAATGACAGTGGCGAGTCCTTGAACAGGGTTTTATTGTTAAAACACCATTGTCGCACCCTCGCTCTTGCGCTTACCCTCACCCTCACCCTCGCTACACCTCCAGCTCTCGGTTTCCGACTGTAATTAATCTATAATTCAAGGTCCAATGAGTCCGTCACGAAGGTTAAACATGACGAACTGCTTCTTAGGCATTATGTGCTTTTTATGTTTAATTTTCGGGGCATTCCCAATGATTTCCACAGAAGTTGATTGAATTACCTTTTTTAAGGCAAACAGCTTAAAAAGTTTTTCTAAACTGACTAACGGATTTGAGATGCTTAAGCTTATGCTTGGCAAAAACAATTAATAAACAAAATCAATAATTTGTTTGATTTAAGTTTAATTAAATTGGCTGTAACTCGAGCTAATTTAAGTAAAATGTATGCAAGATGAAATTAAATAATTATTATTATTATAATAACTATATTATACAATTAATAATAATCAATGAACATTATTTATTTATCAGATTCTATGATAAGCATTAAGAATATTAGTAAATTTAAATTAAATCTGCTTTCAGATTTATATTCTAGTTTAATTTTTTTAACAGATTTAATAATAATCATATTTTCATTTAGTTTAAATATATGTGGACACAAAGTACGTTCCGCTCTTCCTCTACAACAGATTAATTATTCATTCTGCTCTGAAAATTTTAACCAAGCAAAGTCGAAAATTGAGGCAATTGTCTAAGTGCTATGCCCCACAGTTTGTACTTCTTCTTGGCCAAATTTATATTCACGTATATATGTGTATTTGTCTTCGTAATTGTTATTCAACACACACAACACACAAATTGCCAGCAACAATATTTAAATTCTAAACAAAGCGTCGAGGAAGAAATCCTGCTCTACTTAGACATAACCGCAACTATGGGCGCTAAACATTAAGCAAAACGCCCCCTAAAATTCCTCGGCCAACATACACGCACACACACACGCTCGCACACATGTACGACAAGCGTTTGGCGTTTTAAAAAACCGCATTACGCATACGCCATATTGGCATTGAGGCAGTCTGGCAACTTCGTTCCGCGCCATAACAAAAACAAACAAACAAAGAAATGAAGAAGAAAAAGCTTTTCATTGCTGGCCATTAGTGCTCGCAGCGCTCTTTCCCACACTCGCACTCACATTCACACACGCACACTCTCGCGGTGGCCCTCTCTTTAAGTGCTGCCTCCTTGCAGTTGAAAAATACACGAGAGTTTTTTTTTTCGGGGTTTTTCCTGCGCTGCGTCGCAGCTGACGGCGCCGTCGCTGTCGCAGCAGACGAAAACATTTTCGCTTGAGTAGAAAATTTCAATGATTTTCATTCGCTTAGTGTGAAACGAACCAACAACTAAAACGAAACGAACGCGCGCGTAAAATACAAACAAAACACAGCAGCTTTAAAAGCATCCAGAAAACACGCAAACAATTAACAACTTCTCCTCCGCCCCGTCTAGAGCAGAATACGTTTATAATATAAACAATATATTTCAATACACAAATTGACAATAAATCTGAGAAATTCACATTTGTTAAGCGATTGCATTGAGCATAAACGAACAGAACCGAACCAAAAGAAACAAAAGAATCCACAAGTAGCTGAAGAGCGATTGAGCACAATATAAATAAATACCTATAGAAATACATGCAAGCACACCAGCACACACACACACACACACACACTTGTGAGTACCTATACGGTTTCTGATTCTCGCATTCACTAAAAATATACTTGTGTACGTACAACAAACGCGACAATTGCATTGCATTTGACATTGGATGAACTGCAAAACGTGTGACATCTATTTATCTATTAATCTTACATTTGTATATTCGTTTCTTTTGGCTTTTGCGATTGAACAGCCAGTGAATTTGGCGGCATTTTATTGGAATAATTTGTAATGTGAGTTTATTCTATTTTTACGAACTTTAAGAGTTTATATCTTAAGACGATTTCAACTTCTAGTAATATATAATATATATACATACAAATATATACAAATATAAATATATAAACAATGCGAAAAAGAAATTTAAAAATATTATACAAAATAAGTCTCTTGTTTGTTTCTTTTGTTTAAGTAGAGAGCCATGAATTCAAGTGGAATTTAATTAGCTATTTTATATATTTCATTATATAATTTTTCTTAAATTTATAAGTACTTCGGTTGCACTGTAACTTTTTTCTTTTAGTTAAATATTTTTAGGAACGATGTTTCACATTACAAATCGGTGTCATTTTATGTTATACTTTTTTTTATCATAACCACTTGGAATGAGTTAGTCAGGGATAACCGATCGAGAGATAATCTTTACCTAACTCAAATAACTGAAGCTTAAAACGGTTTTATTTGATCGTTCATTCAAATAGACATAAAAACGAGAATGGACATGGATCGATTCGGCAAAGATGCCTCCTTCTGACTGATATTAGATATATAGTTTAAAGTGTAAAATTAAAATAATAAGCAAGCAACAAATTTCTGCTTTAAATCTGTCTCACGATAGCCCCATTTGTATTAGATTCGATTTCTTTCTGTAATTATTGTTTACCTTTAGTACAAGTGCGCATGAGATCTATTTTCGTTGCTTTTTCATTTATGATTCATAAGTCGTCATAGCCTAGTCTAAATTTAAACCGCAGCCAATTGAAGTAGAGACCAACCTTTTTCCACACTTACACACACTGACGCACACGCACACACATTGGCACACTTCGTCCCAGTCTAATACACCATTTATGAATATTTGATCAAATTAGCTGCGTTCTGATAAAAAGAATCGAAATAACAAAGATTGTTAGGGCCTGCGTCACCTATATTCTTGAATATGACAGCGTCTTGCCGGTTCGGAGTCTTTCATGCACCTGTCCCCTAATTCCCCGCTGCAGCCAGTCCTGCTGTCTATCAACATATTTGCCCCGTGTTGTTCTTACTGGTACCACACGGCGTATGAGTGTTTTGTACATTTTTATAGCCAGCAACAGTCACACAAGCCGCACAATCAAGCGGCTGTGTCAGTTGCTGAGTGTGTGTGTGTGTGTGTATGTGCGTGTGTGTGTGTGTGTGTGTCTGTGTTTATGTCAATTTCAATTTTACATGTTCACCCCTTAAAGTATGTCTGCCTGTGTGCGAGTGTACGTGTGTGCGCATTGGTATTGGTATATGGATGTTTACGTGCACCGGAAGCTAGTGCAAAATGCGCTTCATTGCAACTCTGTGTGTGTGCTAGTGTGAGTGTGTGTAAGTATGTGTGTCTGTGTCTGTTTTAGGGTAGCACTTGTTAGAGCGGAAACGGATATCCCGTGTGCTCTTTGCACAGTTTGCCAGCTCGCTCAAAGCGCGCCTCCTGTTTGTCATTTCGTCAGCGTCCGCGTCAGCTCCAGTGTCCTTGCATTTGCAGGGCACAGGAAATTTTAAATTGAATGTGCGCCCCGTTTAGCTGTTTGCCTGTTTGCCTCTTTTTTTTTTTTTTTTTTGTCTGCTTGTATTCGTTTCTGTTACCGCTAGCCAAGATTTGTGGGCTTAAACTGACTGCAGATTTTTCGATTTGCGGACTGCAACGGATGTCTTATAAATTGCAGCTCTAAGTAAACAGATACAGAGAAGATGACCTGCAGGAAAACATGAAAAAGCTCTTTAAGTACTTTAACCTACACAATATAGATGCAACTCAAAAATTGAAAATAATAAAATATATAAAAGTTTGTTGCTCATAGAGAAAAAGACAAGTAAGGAAAAATCCTAAATCTGTCTTCGGTGCAGCTTTGTTATTGAGAAACGAACCAAGAACTGTGATAATAGTACGTTTTAAAAGACACGGATATCTTTGAAATACTCACCAATTTCAAGTTTCATTAGTTCCGCTTAGGATTTTCCAGTTAGAAATATGCAAAATATTTATTATATAAAAAAATGTTTATCATCACCTATAAATTGGCTGACCTTGTTATCTATATGATAACGGCCAAAGCAATCATCTTTGTCAATCTTCATCATTTTAGCAATTTTAAAGTATATATATATTTAAAACAGACGAAATTGAACGACTTGGCAATACCTGTATCCAGTTGATATATACATTCATACTTGCTTACACTCAGAAAAAAATTACAAATAAAAAATCGGTACATAAATTTTAATTCATAATGATGTCATTGAAATGTGTTCGCATTTACAAATCAAAATATCAAATATTTTCTGCGAAAAACGCGAATCTTTTACAATTTTTGTCGCAAATAGTTAGGATGACGTTTCCAAAAAGTCATCTGTAGTAGCCTGTTTTCAGTATAAGAGAGATATTTGTACAGTCAAAGTCATAAGTTTTATGCACGCCTACAATATCATCCATGTTACATGCATATTCCAGCTTGACACTCTCTTTGTTTTATCTACTTTAAGCACTCAGCTGTGTAAGATTTGACAATTTTTCATTTGCTCTTTTTCATTTCTCCTTAAAGAGCTATAAATTTGCTGTATGCTGACAATTTTTCGTAGTTTATTCGCCCAATTTCAGCCTTGGGTACAAAACGAATTTGGCCTTCTTGAAGTTTACATTTGCAATGGCCTTTGACTCGTTCATGTGGTGCCAGCCCCAAACCCCTCCGAAGTGATTCATGTGCCCACCATGACTTTGGTGCTCGTTGTTGCTTAGTGCGTGCGCTGTGCGCTGCATATTTGTTGAGATTTATGTATGTGTCACACACACACACACACACACACACAAACGCACGCACACACACCAGAGCCCTACACATGTTTTCTTCCCAGGGCCTTGTATAACACTCAGCAGTAAACCAATTCAAATACTGTTTAAACAAATTTCGACATAGTCCATGCACATCCGCAGCCCACCAGTGTCCTCGATTTGGGTCCGTGGGTCTCTGTGGTGTCATCGCACAGCAGGATGCGGCCAGGCAGTCAGCAGTTTTACTTTAAATACTATGCTTAAACGCTAGATACAAACGCGTATCTACGTATCTGGAAGTGCGCGTATCTCGACTTGGGCTGTTTCCCCGCTCGGCTTTGGCGTTGGCCTTTAATTGTTATTGTTATTGCCGCTGCTGTTGTTGTAATCTTTGGGCTCGCACAAACATAGGCGATTATATGTATTATCCTATAAACACTTAACGTGCGAGTTGTTGTCGATTTTTCTCAGCTTTTGTCTTGCGGCTTTTGCGCTTATCGCGGCAATCACAGCGGCCAGGATAACGGTACACAGGACAGTCCCAACTAAATATACATATCATCCATATACATGCGTGTACATCAATGAATGTGTGTGTGTATGTGTATGTGTGTGCTTGTGTGTGTGTTGACTTAGAACAGCTTCAAGTTGTTGTTCGTTGTTCGTTGTTCTCGTTATTGTTATTATGCCACCCGCTGCAGTCACCGGCCCCCTATAACGACTTACGTGCATGTGAATGTGTGTGTGCGTGTGTGTGTGTTGGCTTTCAATCCTTTTGTATTTGACACAACAATAAAAACGTCACACACACACACACCGGCAAACACACTTCACACATTCACTCTACATATGCATAAATATTTCATTATTTATATCGGATTTTTTCTAGTGCGTCCTAGCGAGTCCTTCTGCATTTCAAGTCAACAGCTGCATGAATCGTTAAGTTCGCAGCTTGGCCTGATTTCGAGTGCTCCCCATTGTGGAAAAGTGCTTCATTTGGTATACAAAAATCAAGCTTTTAATTATTAATTGTTGTTTCGTTTTGACTAATTCGATGGAATATTTGGCACATGGACTATAGGGTAACCAATAATTATCTTTGATTTGTGTAGTAAAAAGCAAGTGTTACGAAATATATGTACATACATATATATGTATCTACATACTTACCAACTGCAGTCATGTAATTAGGAAGAGCTCTATCTCTCTCTCTCTCATTTGGGCGACAAATGTGCATCAAGTATAAAAAGCTCAGAAATTAAACAACATGTATTTGACCGATTGTTAAACATAAGCTTAAAGCTCAGATCGACAACCGATATATAGAAGTTAAGTTATCTAAATTACAGCTTAAAACAGTCGAAAACGGTCTTAAATATCTTAAATATATCAATTTTTTAATTTGCGGTGGCAGGTGTGGTTGCCGCCGAAATTTTTCGGTTCGATCTTTAGAGGAGTTAATCAGAAAACTGTATGCCAAATTTAATGACTAAAATTGTGGACGTGCAAAATAATGTTTATGGTCAATCTTTAAGTCATCAGTAATCTATGATGAAAATTTGATGTATCTAACTTTAAAACTAAGAGAGATAAATATATTAAATCAACTTGCGACCAACAAATCTTAACACTATCTGACGCGGATACACACGTTTCCAAGTTTCAAGTGTGTAGCTTCAATAGCGCTGGTAAAAATTGCGTTCATACGGACGGACGCACAGCAAGACGGACATTGCACCAATCCAATATACTCTTTTATTTATTTATTTGCTTATTCCTGTAATATACAAATTTTCTTAAGCTAGTTTATGATACATTTTTACAGTAATGTGCATAAGCTTTTCATCTGTGAAGTTGAATTTAGTGTTTTAATTAATATATACATTTTACAATTGATATTAATTAATAAAGAAAAATGGGAGACAAACCTTAATACCTAAATTACTTGAAAAACTAGAAATGAAAACAATTCCTCTTATGAATCTAATCGTTGATTAGATCGGAGGAGAGTGAAAAAAAGGAAGTTTAAATGTCAAATTAACATTTCCCAAAGTTCAACAAGTTGAGTCGAACTCGATTTGTTGATCTTTTGAGTGGTAAAACACACATTTCCTAAAGGAACTAGTTTAGTTTGTTGTGCATACTCCAGCCAAAAAGTGAATGAATTTTGTGTTCGTATAAAATGGCAGATTTAAAACAAGCTTTAGTAATTTATTTTGACGTATTTGAAGATTCCTAATATGGACTTGCGCGCAGTCTTTCCATACTTCATAATAGGTAAGAAAATTAACAAAACAAGTAAATGGTCAACTTAATGTGGAGGTTAAAAGTTAATTTTTTGTCAAAGCTTAGTCCTAAATACCTGACGTTGTCAACCCATTGTATCGGAAAATTGTTAATTATTAAAGGATTATTAGGTAAATGACAAGGTTTTCTTCTTTTTGAGAAGAAAATAGCATTAGTCTTAGAAGAGTTGACTTTAATTTTCCATTTATGATAATGGGTCTCGAGATCACTTAAGGAGTCTTGTATAAGCACTATAGACATAAATATAAATAAACAATAAACGGCTCCCACTCTTACCAACCACGATGCTTATTCTCTGGAAGTAGTTGCAGGCCAACTAATGATGGAATTTAACGCATCAGCGCCAATAACGCTTTGACAGTCGACAAATATATTATCTCCCACTCTGCACTCTGCACTCTGCACACTCTCGGCCAGCGCAGTCATCCGTGTATTAACGTTAAATGCAGCCGACACACGTTTGAGCATTCATACTTGTCTCTGCATTACGAGCTACTCTCCTGTCAATGATAAGTTATATATATCATAGCTGAATTTAGCCGGCGTTGTTCGTTGATCTAATTAAATTAATGATTAGATGTCGTACGGCAAAGCTAAGTTTAGCGCCACGCGCCTTAAATTGCAATAGTAAAATCACAACAACAGCACGTAGGAGAGTCCTGTTGCCCCATCAGCTCCACATCCTGCCATACAATGGCATCCAAGAAGCATATTCTTTTACTTAGCAAACTTTCATTGCGTGTGTGCTGAGCAGAAAACTTAAACAAGCTTAATGTCTGTATTAAAGTGACTGAACCTGGACAAGCAGCCTTTTAGGCGGCTTATCGATGAGCAGATATCCTAAAAACTTTGCTGATCAGATTTGATGTCATTACATACTATCAATTCATATTACGTTCTCACAATTGGCAGTTAGAAGCTCATATCAAAACAATTCAAAAGGCTGGTTTTCATCACACAAGCTCGTCAGCCTTGCAAAATTGAATTATTCCCTTTTCTCTATTAATACCATTTTCGTAGTAATGTGAAAGTTAAAGTGAATCGAAACTTTTAAGCTTTTTCTTAAAGAAATAAGCAAGATAAGATGGAGATATATTTTTTACTTACCTATTTCATTCGAAGCTTTAATAGTATTCTTATTTTATGATTATCATTATTGTGAGTCATATTATTATTAGCATAAAGTCGGTGTAATAAAAAATCTATAAAAAAAAACTTGTAAAAGGCTGTCTTTGGTTTAGCTTTCAGCTGAGACATAAAAACATGCATATCATTGAATTTTCTTCCATTACCTCGATTTTCTAGTGTTTTAAACGCAATTACTTTTGTGGAAGTAAGTTATGAGCTCTTAAATTATCAATAATTTCGTTCCGGCTAGAAAGTCATCCGATTAGAGCAACTGCTATGTGATTTCTTTAAAGCCGGAATCAATCAGCATTTCCCAACAAAACCGTGCTGACCATTTGTCTTCTGAGGTATTCAGATACAAATCAATAAGCGAGCATTTGCTTGGCTTTTCAACTCTGTCGCATATTTTCCATAAATTTCGCATCCATCAAACTGCGCCTTTGTATCATTTGTGCAGACAAATTTATCCCAACTGCCAAACGGGCCTCCCACGTGACTGTCGTCCGCCGGTGATTGGGGCGTGGGCAATCGGATCGACCCCCAGCTAAAGACACCCGGCATTTAATCACACGGCTGTTTGCTGATTGTTCTTGGGGCTGGCGAAATATCTTTCATGGTTCGTCAAAAGTTTTCCTTGTGTGTGATTCATGGAAATTCTGACTGGCTCTGTTGAATACGAGAAAAAAACAAATTAAATGTCTTGGAAATGGAGAAAGATATCGCAAAGAATGTGTCTGACATAAAAGCACAGAAATATTTGTGCTCAAGCTAAGCAATCAAAATTAAATTATAAAAACATTTAAATTCAAAATTTGGCAAGAGGCGAATTCAAATTGGCCTGTACTTGAGTTGCAGGCACGAGGCAACCGATACTCCCGATCCGAAGGCCAAAGTACAGCAAAAATCGGAGGCTAAATGTTACGAATTGGCTCTATATAGATATAGATATAGCATATTGCATTTCCTGACTTCTTGGCTCATTGAACACACAGATTTGATGTTTTGCCACAAGCTGGACGCAAAAACGTTTTCAATTTTGTGTCGTAATTATAAATTCATCGAATGCCATGGCATCTGACACAAACAGCTAGGAAGCAGCTAACACATACACTCAGAAAATAACACCAAGTATTTTGTACTAAAGTCCGGCCATGGTGGAAATTTCTTAACTCTCCATTTCCAAATATACAAGTTAAATACTAATACTTAATCAAAAAAATTGTTTTCATATTTATGCGACATTGAAGATCGAGTATAAAATTAAGAATGTTTAATGCTGAATTTAAGAATATTCAAGATCGCATCTTCCTTGAAATCTTGAGAACAAAATGATACTCATTATATTCCGCTAATAAACATCATTTTGCCTGAGTGTATGTACCTTCGTCATCCTGACTACCTGTTCCACCCACGCATTTCCCTGTCATATTTGTCTGTCTTGGACAGGCATCGGGCATTGACAGACCCCAGAATAGGCGCCCTCCCGCACACAGCCTGTACTCACATATATTTGTTTATCTACATATATACATATAAATACTATAATGGTACTTGGCTTGCACTGGCTGGGCCGACAAAATGGGCAAAAATGCATGGCGATTGGGCCCTCGCCCTCCCGAGTGCGTGTTGACTCTGAGCAGCTGTTGTCCACTGGCCGCAATTGCGTGTGGGTTATATAAAAACAATGAACACAACTCGACCTCAAAGCGGAATAAAATACCAGAACACTTTTTCAAATACCCTTGCAAGAAGTTTAGTAATGTTCCTTATACCTCGAATATAGCTCGACAAGAGTGTTTTTATACTCTATTCCTAAAATGAAAAATTGTGTATAGGTCCGTCCTGTTATTAAGGCTGAAAACTTGAAACTTCGAATATATAATCGTGTATACCAAAGGCAGACAATTCTTTGATTTTTTTTGGCTACGTCCACGTCAGACAAATTACTAGACGATAAAAATTAAATCTTTATTTTATTAGCCAAAGCGTCTGAAGTAGGAAAACTTATGGAAATGTATTATAGCGGAAATTATATATTCTCGCATAGTGTCATATTAATCAATTTACTATATCGATTTCATTAATTAAATAATTTATGTCTTCATAAAATATATTTTCAAGTTTCACCTGCAGCTCAGTCTATTTTAATACTTTAATACTTGATTTTTGAAAAAAAAAAACTTTTTTTTATTTTGTTGTCAGTAAAAATAATAAGAGGTGCTCAAAATAGTAATTATCTAATTGCTTAAAATTATATTTAAAAAAAAATACAATAATTTGTACATTTTTGTCTGTCAATTAATAAACATAACGAGTTGGTAACAGATACGTATCAAACAATTTGTCTGAACTAGTTAAGCAATGGTATCATTTAGCCAAAGTGAATAAGTTTACTTTGTTTGAATTAGTTTTGTGTCTTTCCAACTTTGAAAGACGAATACAGAAATATAGAAACTTTTAAGCACTGCGAACGGGGCAATAGCAATGGGCACTAGCTGGCAATATTTTTGTATATACTTATTTGTTTTTTTAATTTAGAAATTGTATAACCTGATTACTCAGGAGCATTCTGGTCTGTCTGTGTGCGTACCGTTTGCGTTCATGCCATTCTATGTTTCTATATACTTCACTTAATGACTTTTGACGCGCACCAAACCGGCAAAAGAAAAATAGAAAAAAGAAGAACAGCAACAACAACAACAAAAGTCGGTGTCTCCCGGATCGCTCCATTGCGTGCTATTTGCCAGCGGTTGGTTGTCCGAAGCTCAGGGGAATTACGCTTAGGAGCTGTCCCTTCCAAGGGTTTACCACGCGAAAGGCAACGGTAAAGGCGTATTAACAGCATTTGTGGCTTACATATTTAATGGCACGCTTTGAGACGTTCATTTATGTGGGGTAATTGCATTTGCTGCACACAAAAAAGTGGGGCACATGTGACGAGGTGGTCGCTATGTCACTAACTGCGTGATAACCACAAGGATAAGTGGCTCTAAGTGCGCCACTTAGTTCAGTTATGAAAAATGAAGTTGTACATTTAACAGCTGCATCAGCTGCAAAAAAAAAAAAAGCCCAAAAAATTCTTTCTAGCTCGGTTCATGGCTCGAATCAATGCCTCAGCTCTAGGTTCGGTTCGTGAACCTTTTTTTCATTTTTAAGGATCGAACCTTGGCTTAATCACATTTTTCACAATTTGTAATTCAAATCTTATTTAATATATTATTTATAAGAAAACATTTAATTATTATTATTATTTGTTTATTATATATATTATAAATATATATATATATATATGTATATATATATATTTTTTTTTTAGTTTTTAAGTTTAGAGGTAAAATATCCCTAAATTAATATCGTGCTTTGCTCGTCGTAATGCCTATTTGGGATTGAAATTACCATTTAAAAAAAAATATATGTTTCTGATTGTTGGTCAACTGTTTCGGTTCATGAGTTATAAAAATGTTGAATTTCTGGCTCGATTTAAAACCGACTGGTACTTAATAGTTACAGCTGAAAGTCGAAGTTTCTTAACCATCAACTATATGATAATAAATTTATGAGCTAAAAGTCTAGAGAAATTACAAAAGTTTTAACATCACCAACTTGATGGGGTATTGTATGCCCCTATGTAATCAACTGATAGTTGAGTTTAGTTTGGATTTGTGGCACAATTAAATTGATTTGAATTCTGCCAGGCCGCACACTTATAATTCACGGACAGTCAACGGCAACCGCTCCCAGTCAGCCGCACAGCTGCGCCACCAAGTCGGTGTCCATCATTGGCCATAGCCGTTTCATTTTATGACTCAGCCCCCACATTACGTGCCTGTCATTTAGCCAATTACCTGGCAAGGCAAACAAAGCACTATAGTGTACACACACACGCATGCGGGCACACACGCACACATATATACAACAAGTTTATGGGTATGTGTATGGCAACGATCGGTGAATGCCACCGGCCATTCATTCATATTTTTATGTCTATATTATATTCGAGTGGGAATATTAATTTATGCCCAAAAATTGCACATAAATACGGAGCCAACAATGGGCAACAGCTGTTCGCGAGAGCTGCATCCTGAATGAACAAGAGCAGCATGTGAGCTGCAAGCGCTCTCTTTGTCGCTGTGTGGCCGTGTTGCTTTCCAGTCGCGCTGTAGCGCAACCGATGAATTCAGCGGATCCCCGAAAAAGTGCTCGCGAACATTTGGGAGAGCTGTGTGGCGTTTTCTTTTCGCTTTGCGAACGTTTGGCGTTTGGACGTGTCCGCGTATCGCTAAATGTCGCGTCGACTCTCCGCCCGCTGAGCAAAGTTAGTTCCACTGGGCGTATACGCAACGCGCCAACATCACGCATACGCCCTGTGCGCCAACAAAGAACAAAGAGGGTTTTTATTTTTTTTTTGCCTCGCCTAGGCAAACATTTTACTGGCGTAGTTTGTCATTACTGCGCCGCGACCGATCGCCGTTCAGCTTTCTGCGTTCAGCGATCGCCTTGCCCATTCCCATAGCCAGCGGATCGCCAGTCGTTGGCCGCCGCTCGTGCGTTCCGTTCGGTGTTCTCGCTCATATCTTGACATCGCAATCGTCGTCGTCGTTGTCGTCGTCGTCGTCGTCGTTGTTGTAGTTGCCGTTGCCGTTGCTGTTGTCATCTCCATTCGTTGCCGTACGCGTTGCCAGCTGTCAGCGACTCTGCGCAGCGCCGTTTGGAACTAAAAACGTTTCAAGGCACGGGATTTTCTCAACATTTTGCTCAACGCCTTTGCCTTTTGCTATTTTTAACGTGTGTGTGCGGCCAAACACAAATATTTTCACATTTTTTTAACAATTTGCCCGAGTTATTCTACGCGCTACTATGTGTGTGTGTGTGTGTGTGTGCGTGTGCGTGCGATTGTGTGTGTGTATGTGAGTGATTTTGCATGTGTATGTGCTCGAGTGTGTGTGGAAAATTTCGTTGCGTTAAATAAGTTATAAAACAATATAAGCACATGCAGCAAACGCCATAAGTTGAATTTCAGCTGAAAAGTCATAAAATACATATAAAATATATATGTATGAATATGTCGCAAAGAAGTTTGCACAAAAGAGCAAAAAATATTAAAATAAAATACGCGAAAATTCGTTTTCAAACAAATAGTGAAAATAATTTATGGTTTCAATCATTAGCAGCTATAGCTAAGAGCTAAACGAATTAAAATATATGTATATGTTAACAAAAAACTTGAAAAAATATTACCTTTGCTGGGATTATTTAAAATATGAATGAAAGTTAATTTTCATAAATCAAATTATTACAAAAAGTATGTAAATATGTGTAAAAATGTAAATAGGTAAAGTTAAATAAAAACTATGACAAACGACTTTTTTAAAACAAATGTACGCTTGAAATTTCCAAAATACTTCATTTGAAGCATGTTGTATTTTTGTTGCCGTATTGTTGTTCTGTTCAATCTTTATTTTCTGTAAAATATTATATTTTATAATAAAAAGAAAAATTAAGTAAATATTTTCAAATATATAAAAAAAATATAAATCCTGAACGAGTTGAATGTCTTACAAAATTAAAATATTTTATGCAGTTTCAACTAACTATGGCCTCATGGCAAACTTTGTGAAGTTTAAATCCGAATAAATCGATAAGACTTAAAGTAAAACTCCACCTCAACACATCGCACAGGCTTAACAAGTAAATATGTAAATACAATTCAAAAACCTGCACAAGGAGCCAAGAAGCGCAATAACTACAGTAGCTAGAAGGCTGTTGGGGTGTTAATACTTAATTTATATGAACCTATAAATAATTTCAATTTAGAGAATGTGTTGCCTGCCTTCTACTACATATAATATACGAATAGTGCGCGTTGTACGAAAAAATATGCTAAAAATACCAAAAACTGAACGCTGCGTGTCGCTGTCTATGTGTATGTGTATGTGTATGTGTATGTGTGTTTGCGAGTGTGTGTATGTGTGTGTGCGCTAGTGAGTGTCAGTGTGTGAGAGTGCAGTGGAGATTGATTTAAACGCAGTCGCGTTGCTCAACAAAAACAAAAAGTAAATGCAACTCAACCAAAAACAAAAAATAATAAAAAAAAGGAAACAAAAACAAAAAATGCACAAAACAAACAAAATGCAAAACGCACTCAAGAACTGGCGACACTGACGACTGTCAGTCGTGCCCCATCCACATCCACATTGACATCGACAACGACGTCAGTCAGTGGACTATTATTTAATTTTCATCTTGGCCAAGACAGCGGCAGGCAGCAGCAATAGAATCAGAAACAGAAGCAGAAACAAAACCAGGGACAGAGACACTTTGTGCTTGCAAAAAATTTAATAGACTTTGCCAAAGCACCTAAAATACAGTTCAACAATATTACGAGTATTTTTCTCTCTTTATTTTGTTGTTGTTGTTTTCTTTTTTTTCGCTAAAGCGAATTTTATTTATTTTCTTTTGGTCGTTGGCAGCAAGCAATTTTTAAAATAACAATGATACATGCGGCTGCTGCTTGTTTATAAATAAATGCGCATACGTAAATGCTTTTATCAGCCCAGCTCGAGAGAGCTCTGTGATAAAGTTGGGCATATGCCTGGGCAAACATCTAATTGGACAGGTTCGCCTTTGGGCTTTTTGTAACTGTCGTTCTTTAAGTTTCCTAAAGTTTGCTGAACTCATACCTGATGAATTTTAAGGTAAATTTTTAGTTCATTTAGAACAACTCTAACAAGGAAATCATCTGTAAATAAAATCTCTTTATGTTTTGTAGTTATCAGGCACAATAAATTGTAAAGGTTGATGTACTTGAGATCCCGATAATTTTGAAAAACCTTTGACACTTAAGCCGCTTTTAAGCTGAAATTTCACGATGATCTTAATTGCAGATCCCCAGAACAAATTTGAAAGTTCAAAAGAACATTTAAACATTTATTTTTTTATAAACTACCTAAAAAACTAGAACATGCTAAATTCTAAATATAATATTGTAAACAAATATAAAATCTTTACTGATGTTAATATAGGGGCTTAAATTCTTATTCAGGATTGCTTTCAGTTTTCATATATTTTATATATACCTTAGATTTCTTCTTTTTTATTGATAACACCTATATTCTTAGTTCTTTACGCACAGCTTTCGTATCGGCCCTATATTTTATAAAAATGAATTTATTTTGGCTTATTTCTTATTCATCGTCGGGGTGAGACTATAAACTCATATCGTAATGTGCAATGTTGCCATAAATAAGATCGAGTTTAGCTGCTGCAGAAGTTTAATTTCGTTTTTTGTTCTTTTTTATAGCAGCAAATGGTGGCTACACTGAGAGAAACCCCAAGAATTTGTTATTTAAATTCAAAGAGTTGTCATAATCCGGCCCAAGTGGAAATTTCTACAGTTCTGAGAAACGTGTTTCCATTAAGAACGTTTTACACGCATTTTAAGCTCTAAGCTATTTAGAGAAAAATTTTCTATTTAAAGTTACAGAATTGCCATAATCCGGCCAAAGTGAAAATTCCCACAGTTCTGAGAAACGCCTATTCATTAGGAACATTTTTAACGCACTTTAAGCTCTAAAATTGTTGTACTAAGAATTTAGTACTAAGTAAGCAAATTTTGTAGTCAAGAATGATTCACATAAATAATTAATTGAATAATATTCATATTTCTTGGAATTTGTAAGAGGAAAAAATGATTTTTCACTCGACATGGATTAAGATCGGGGTTTTCTTTAAGTGTATGCTAATTTATGGCTCCCGTTCTAATGAACAAAAAACTGTCTGCAGCATTTGGCGTGATGCCTGTTGCTGTTTATGCTACGCTTTCGCCTCTGCAGTCCCGAAAATTTCTTCAGCGTAATTGAATTTTTTGAAAACAGAACAAAACGGAGCAGGGCAGGGCACAGCAGAGCAGCAAGAAGAAGAAACGTTTCTCAAGTGCGAGTGCGAGTGCGAGTGCGAATACAAGCGCATGCACTGTGCGATGCGTGTGTTTTCATCATCATTAATGTTTAAACAAAATAACATTGGCAGCCAGAGACAGCAACCGTAACGCAGGCAACTGGCAACATTCCCCCCATCCCCCGCTATCCACCGGCAGCCCCCTTGGCGCAGCTCCACTGCTCGGTGTGTGTATTTTGCTATTAATAACAAAAGCTTCAGAAGAATTCAAATTTGAATTTGAATTTCTTGTTGTTTCGTTTGGTCGGCAACCGCTAGAGAACAATAAACCTAGAAGCAGAGCAATGCCAAAAATGAAAAGAAAAAGTGGCCTAAATGCTTGCGGTAATTTTGTGAATAGCTGTGTCGAATAAATAGTGCTGCAATTTGAATAGATTCATATTCAATCGATCGATTCAAATCAAAATAAATGGTATTCGAAAAAGAGTTATAAATAATAGATTCCTGTTTCCATAAACAGATATTTTTAATTTATGCAATATCGAAATTAAAATGGTGTTCTTGGAAATACAGAATTCTTTTCTAATGTAAATTCAAAACTATTAAACAAATTTAAGAAAACTTGAGAGCGAATCTGTAATAATTGCTGATAAGTTAGGAGCATTTTCTAAGATTACATGGCACTCTTTCTGTTCAGAACTCAATTTTCTTTGAAATATAATCTTTAAACAAGACTGCAAACCCGATTTTAAACAGGTTTCAACCTAACCGGCTCAAACTTGGTAGTCCATTTGTCTTTTAAAAGTATGAATCGCATATTAAACCGAACCAGTTCCACAAAAATTAGCCCAACTGAACCGTTTTTTAATGGATCGATTTAATTGCAGAACAAGAAACGAAAAATTGGCAGAACTCAGATGCTGTATCAATGAGAATTCGCTAGAATATTGTATACCTGATAGTTAAAAATAATCAAAAACAAATCGATAAATTCTTTAAATATTTGCATTTGAAATCATTTCATTGTGTGGACTCCAAGTCAATTTAAATAACTTTTTCTAGCGCCACTTTAAATATTCTTTTTTTCGCTTAAGCTAAACAACAACATCCTGCTAATTTAGTGGTAAACTCACAATTGTAATGTTATTTCTGCACTAAATGTGCTATCAGGTGGATTGTTGGGTCTTTCCACTAAGCCTGCCAATGCACAGCTTCCGTTCTGTCTCTTCGGTTTTCTCTCTCTCTCTCTCTCTTGTTCTCTCTTATTATATGCTAGCACAATGAAACTGTAAATTAGGTGCAACAGAGTGAGGAATTTCCAAATAAACAATTTCCGCTGGAGCTCTGGCTTAACCTCCCTATCGATAACGCAATGGCCAAGCACTAAATACTCAGGCAGCCACATGGCGTATACACAATGTGCTTTAAGCGCACATTTCCTGCCCGTGTACATTGTTTTTGTTCCTCATGTTGTTACTTCTCAACGTCTTCTTGCTGCTGCAGACAATGTTGCAGCCATTGTGGTAAATTGACCTCTTTTGTTTTTTACCAAGTACTTGGCATAGTTCAAGCAAAAATCTTTTCTTTTGAATTATTTCTATTCTCTCTTGATAGATTTGTATGCAATTATATTACACAAATTTCTTATTATTTTAAATCGATATTTAAATAGCTAGAATTGAATGCTAAAAAAATTGTTTTAAATATAAGTAGCTCAATTCACTCACAAACAAAAATGGGCGTCCATAAAAAAATAAATAAATTAAATTGGAAACTTTTGTTTATTCGAATATCTCAATTTTAAATTGAAAATGAATCACATATTTATAACAACAGATTTTATTTCTTATCCAACCCATTTACTACCCATGCAATAGACAACTATAGAACTGAAAACAAAAAAATAAATATGATTAACACATGGCCCAGCCGCACAAATTACACATCTCTTAAGGAAAGCAAAAGCCCAATGGCAGCGCAACATAAATAATTACGAGGCAGTAAAAAAAACAACTTGGCAAAACCACAAAAAAAACCGCAGCAAACCAAACCAAACAACTAATACAATACACGCAAAAGAACTTTGATCCAAGGCACAAATAAATATATACAATATATACAAAAAAAAATAAAGAAATGAAAACTTTGCAAGTGCTGTGCATAGCATTTGTGTGCTGCTATGCAATATTCATAATATTTTATTACTACCATCGTGCATACGTGCAAACAAATAAACGGACGAGTGCCCCGACTCGCTGATCGTAGCAGCGAGTGGCAACAACGAGTGGCTGCCACCGGGCAACAGCTGAGCGTGGCAACCTGCAGCTGCCTCCCACTCATAAAGCAGCGCGCCATTGAGAATTCTATTTTGTTGTTGGCCTTTGACGTTGCTCACTTGCGAGTACATACACACACACACACACACACGCACCACACACAAGCACACAGATATATATGTGTATCTATAGATATAGCTGGCTAAATTGTACTATATACAAAATGATGCTGTGTTGCGTCTATAAATTTCGATAGCCCCGGTGCCAAGCAAAACTGAAATGAAAATCGTTTTTGTTATTAACAAACAACAATTCGAGCCGCAGGCAGCCAACCTACAAACAAATTTGTACCAATATCCGTGTAGTTTGGCAATTGCATAAAATATAATTCATCTCATCAAACTGAATCTTCATCAAAAAATAACCAACAACGAACACATTATCGTCATCGTCATCATTATATCTCTCAGCGCTCATTGGCAGTCGCGACTTCAATTGAGGTATTTCTCTATAGTTTCTCATTCGAATAGATTTTATTTACATCATAAACATATCGTTGCGCGCGTGCTAAAAAAAAAAATTAGGAAAAAAAAACAAACCATACAGATGAAAATCAATTAAATACTGTATAAATCATTTCGGGGAGGAACGAAAAACCTAATGTGCTGCAGTTTTCAGCTTCTGTTAAATGTTTACACGTGAAAAGCACTCTTATGACAGTAGTGCGAATAGAGATAGTATATTAACTTGATTGCATAATCAAAAATATATCAGCTAAGTAAAATAGACTTTTTATTCAACGAAAACTGTAAAAGCAGAAAATAATATCTAACATTAATAAATATTTCAAGTTTAGTTGTTTAAAAGAGTGCGTTTTAATTCCAATGCATAGATAGTAATATATATAGGAATATAAAGTGCTCAAGACATTATCAAAAAAAACAACAACAACTAATTGTGAAAATTTACCTAAAGTCGCATTGATAATATTATGAATAAATTTATTGAAAGCTTGTCTTAATGTAGATTTAACAAAAAGAGTCTTTGTTCACACTTTTGGCCGAATGCACAAATATGATTATTTATTATATTGTTTTACATATTTATTTATTGTGATCTTTTGTAACTAATAATTGCTTTCTTTTGCAGCCTTGCAGCTAACCCAATGATGGCCTACGACATTAGCATAAAGAGCCACTATTTTGAGATGCCAGCGACAAAAACTTGATCGATAATTTGTAATAAAGCTAGAAGTCGAAGGCAAACGGAGACAAAAGAGAAAACAAGTTGTGACTTTCGCGTTTCAGTGAAAAAATCAACAAATTAACCACTTCAAATTCAACATAGCCGAACTAACTTTAAGCTAAGCACAAGTCAACAAAACAACAAACAATAAAACAACAAACAACAAACAACAAATCAACTAACAACGTAGTAAATACAACAAACTAAAAACGAAACTAAGCGAAACGAACAAAAAGTTAGATTTAGCACAAAAACAACAAACAAATGCAAATGAAGCAAGAGCAACAACAACAACAAACACCACAACAGCAGCAGCAACAATTGAGCAGTAAATCAATGCGCAACATACGAAAACATAAAAAGCTCAAAGCGACAACAACAACAACACAAACAACACTTAGTAGTAGACACTAGAGGAAAGAAGAAGAGGAAGAAGCAAACGACAGCCAAACGAAGAACAAGCATCGAGCATGCAACAGGCTGATCAACTAACGCAACAACAACTACAGCTACAGCAGCAACAACAGCTACAGCTACAGCAGCAACAACAACAGCAGCAGCAACAAAATGGCGGCGATATGGCCGCCTATGCCGCTGCCCAGGCCGCCAACGCCGCCGGTATCAAGCGCGCCCCAATGAGCGGCGGCCGCTTTGACTTTGAGGACGGCGGTACCTACTGCGGCGGCTGGGATGAAGGCAAAGCCCACGGACACGGCGTCTGCACAGGCCCCAAGCACCAGGGCGCCTATGCAGGCGCCTGGAACTATGGCTTCGAGGTATCTGGATCCTACATTTGGCCCAGGTGCGTTTTGAACAGTTTTGTAAATATCCTTTAATAATTAAAATTATGAAAAATAATACAAATGCGAAAGAAATTTAAAAAAATATCATTTATATATTTTAAAAAAATCCACAACGAGAACTTACAAATTCATCTTTAAATATAAATTTAAAATTTGATGGAGATAAAAAATGTATTTCAATAAAATACAATATGGGTAAATGAAAGCATATTAAAAACAAAGAAAAGTCAAAAGCATTCCATTTAAGGGCATTTAGGGTACTTGACTGTGCCAGACTCTGTTCACAACATATTTTATATATTCTTGATTATTATGTTCTTGATTTAAAAACTGTTAGTCTAAATCACTTTCGAAACGTGACTTTTGGAAATTAGTGCTAAAAACTACATATGGTAACTTTATCTCTGAAGCATCTAATTCGCTTCGTGAATATCAGAAGACACTCATTGAATACAGCATCAAATAAATTAATATATATGAAGAAATCCGGCCACGCCCACTTTTGCATATATTTACATTATCTTATTAAAATCCAACTCTAGATTTTTATACCCTGAACCCATTGAAAATGGGTAAAAAGGTTATAATGGTTTTGTGCAAATGTATGAAGCATCTCCGACCCCATAATGTATATATATTCTTGTATATATATTCTGTATGAACGCAGCGATCTCGGAAACTACAAAAGCTAGAAACCCAAAATAAACGACTACAGATTCTCCCAATCCATACGCAGTACAAGATTCAAATTTTTTTTTTCGATATCTTCCTTTCATTATTATCGATAAAAATCGATTTTAATACTTGGTTTTCTTGGCATATCTCGGGGACTATAAGAGCTAGAACCATCAAATTTAGTTTATTATATGCTCGTAAGTAATTCGCAGATTATTAACATTTCGGATTTTGGATACGTTTGTGATTGTGTGTGTGTAGCTGTGACTTTCTGAATGTGTGTTTATGAATCCAGAGAGCTTTAAATGTATGTAACAGCTCGCCGCTGGATTTAGGGTATCAGGGTAACAGGGTATCCTAGTCGGGCACACCCGACTAGAGCCATTTTTCTTGTTTTTTTTTTTGCATTCATCAACATTTATTGGGTCTTCAACTAAAGAGGGTGAAAACCTAAAAAATCAAAATATTTATATTGTCTTTGGTAAAACCATTTAAGCCAAACCAAATAATGCGTTGATTTGTATATATTTGCTTTATTTTTTTAGACCAGTTATAAAAATAAATCTAATTTAATATTTACCTGTATATAGGCGTTTTTACAAGATCTGTTGTGACATGCTAATTACAAAATATCGATCCATTCTTAGTCTCATGCTGACATGCTTACTCCTTGCAGCGGATCACACTACGAGGGCCAGTGGCAGAACGGACGTCGACATGGTTTGGGTGTGGAGCAAATTGGTCGTCAGATCTATCGCGGCGAATGGTCCAAGGATGGGCACAAGGGGCGCTACGGTGTCCGGGAGAGCACCATGTCGACGGCCAAGTACGAGGGCACCTGGAACGAGGGCTATCAGGATGGTTCCGGCTGCGAGACCTATGCGGATGGCGGTAAGCATACACACTGCGTATACGTAACGCCGCTTTATGCATGAGATCATTTGGCGTTTATTGTTTTTTTTTTAATATTTTTTTTTGCTGGCTTATTTTCAAAAACGCCAAAAACATAGGCAGCTGAAATCAATTTGTTGTTCTATTTTACTTCTTGACGTTTGTGTAATAATTCGGCGCATGTCTATATGTGTGTACCTGCGTCTATGTATGTGTACTCATATAGGCCATTTCAATGTGCTGTTTTTGCCCCGCCGGTAATCGACAATCTCTCGCACACACACACGTGCATTTCCCCCAAAGTGACCAAAACCTGACGTCATATTTTCCTTAGTCTTTTATGTTTTTCTTTTGAAACATTTTTGCAACATGAGTGGGTTTTTTCTGGGGAAATTCGGTTAGCTCGACTCGTAGTGGTGCCAGAACATATGGCTCTATACCTACATAGATGTGCACGTACACCCCTCGTCTTGTGTGGAGTGGGTGTGTAATGCAGCAAAAGCATGCTTGTATTGTGCACGAATAATGTATGCAAATATTAAAATAAGTATATTTGCGGTTTACATTGTTTCGAGAAATGTCATTGTGAATGAATGCGATGCACTCATTTGTGTTGAGGTTATTATTCACAAGTGTGGCTCGTCGATTCATAGATTGCATATTGTTATTTTCATTGACAATATTATTAATTATAATTAGAAATAACATTTATAATTTTTTTTAACTTTAAATTGGTAAATGGTAATTTTAAATATTACTGGCCACTACAGGCTTTGGCTAAAAGAAAACTTTATCAATTCCTTAAGTTGTATATTGCAATTCATAGATTGTATATTGTTATTTTCTTTAATAATATTATTATGTTATTAATTATGATCATTCATATTATTTTTAATTATTTGTAAACTTTAATTTGTATATGATACTGGCAACTACAGCCTTTGGCTAAAAGAAAACTTTACCAATTCATCAAGTTGAAATTAGAACCCGGATATTCTTTTTTAGCAGTTAGTTTTATATACTAAATTAGTTGAAGTTCTTATAAGCATATAGCATTTGATGTTGGGTTAACTTATTTAAGACTTAGTCAAACTTTTCCTTAAAAAGAATTTTAATAGTTCGAGATCTTTATATTGTGAAAAAATTTCATAACAATTTAAACAGATGGAAAAGAGTCTTGGTTATTCTCAACATCTAATATTCTTTTATTTATTTATTGGCACACGTATAACTTAATGAATTTAAATGTAAATATATGTTATATGTAAATATAGTTTTAGTTATAAAAACTTATATATATTAGAGAACTGGAATATGGGTAGCAAATTAAATTTAGATCTTAGAAATTCGAATCGGACGTGGCCATAACTTTGCATGACAATTTTCTTTTTTGCCAGCAATAAACAAATGCATTTATCTGTGGCAGGTTTCTAAAAAAAGGTGCATAAATACAGACACACAATTCACGATACTCTTGGCTTCTTAAAAGCAAGTTAAGCAAGTCAGATTACGACAAGCGATTAGCTGCCCAATGCTCTTTGCCGACAGACTTAAGTCCGAGTCAAGCAGCGCCTTTTCTTATGTTATGGATTTTACTTGTTAAATGTTAGCTTGGCCTTTTCTCACAAATCCCAATAGCTATAGCAACCAGGCGGTATCTGTTGTGGCCACCTGGCCGACTTTAATCCAGTTGAGTTAACTATGCAAATGTTTGCCTTCTGTTGGTGTTGTTTGTGTGCCCGGCAACAACTATAAATTGTCATTCGCTAAGCCTCGGCAGCATTTACTAATTAAATAACCCAACCTGTTTCGACATTCCGTCCGAATAAGAAGGTACTCTGAATGGCGGCAGACACGTGGAGCCATTAATAGAATACTAGTTACTTCCAGCAATGCCTACGAATGGGCTTCCGGCTAATGAATGTATTCCATGCTAAGTAGATGCAGTCGGGCAGGACTTCCGCTTGCCAGAGGCATTCCAATGAGGTCACCCAATGCGGTTGCATTTATCATTTGCATTTTAATTGCACAGAGAGAGAGAGAGAGAGAGAGAGATCGAGAGAGAGAGAGACAGAGAGATCTAATGGGCCGCTCTTTTGTTGCAGGCAAGTACCAGGGTCAGTGGCAGGAGGGCAAGCGGCATGGCTACGGCATACGCACCTCGGCGCCCTTTGGCCTCGCCTCGCACCATCGCCGCAAGAATCTGCACGCCTCGTTGAGCTCCCTGCGCAGCGCTGAGAACGGCAATGCCGCCAAGGCGACGGAGAAGACGGAGGAGATACGCGGCGGCTTCGTGCTGACCGCCAAGTCAGACAAGCTTCCCGTGCGGCGCAACAGCCTCACAGAGAAGACCAAGAAGGGTTTTCTGATGGTAAGCCTGTAAATCTCAATCCTGGTGTTTCTTAAATATTCATTCGTTGTTTTTCCCGCAGGGTCTGAAAATGCGTAAACAGCGCAGCACGGGCGATTTGGAGAAACGTGGCACCATTGCCTCGGGCAGCATCAGGTCCACGATGTCATCGGCCTCGTGGATAAGCACCGGCTCCGAACAGTCCAATTTGACCACAAAGTAAGTCAGAAGGTTCTGCAAGAAATGGAAAGAAAACAGAATTTTTCATTTTTTTTTTTTACAAACTCAGGTTCGCACCCTGCATTCAATTTTATTTAAATTCATTTCATTAATATTATTCAATTATAGTGGTTTACTCATTATAGATAACATTGTAGACTACTTAACATTAGTGAAAAAGGGCCCAGTTTAGTTAGTTTAAATAAAAACAGCATTGATTGACACGTTAAAGATAACTTTATGATTTTTACCAATACTAAAAACGCTTTGAAAAGCTGAAAATAATATATTATTACATAATTATATATCAATATAGGCGAAAAATCAAAGAGTTATCTATAACAAGTAAATCAATAATATAACATATTATAATAAAGTATATTATATTATAATAAATGAAAATATATTATATTGTATTACATTATATTATATTTTTATATTATATTACTCGTTATAATGATACAAGAGCAATTTGCTGGGAATTATATTAAATTAAATATTTAATTGGACTTAAACGTTATAGAGAACTGGTTAGAAAATTATATGGAACTAAATATTCCTTTCTACAATTCTAGTATTCTTGTTACTCGTTTCAATTTACTTTCCTTAGCCTTTTCGTTAGTATAGAATCCTGGAAAAGAAACAAATTTTTATTTAAATACTCGTTATTGTCAGCTCGTTGATTTAATCGTGGTTTCCAGAAAATTACTTTAGCGAGCTGCAAATAATAGCTTTTAACAATTGAAGCTTTTTTGATATACATAATTTAAAAACCTCTTTAGTAACACGGACACAGCTACAGAAATTATAAAGGGACCATTTTTTATATCTGAGCTCCCCATTGGGGGCGGGGCAATTCGATTTAATCTATATGTCTCCCTCAGATATAAAGCTAGATACAACAGATTTTAGCAAACAGATTACTGATGACCTCTTCTAAAGATCAAGAAAAAATTTGCTTTCGCACGCTTACTTAAGGGCGGGTAGGTCGCACAAACTTATATCGCCCACAATTTTAGAGCTGCAACGTTCTTCATTTTTTTCTCATTAAGATAGAGTTGTTTATTAGTAAAATAAATATGTTTAACAACAGAAACTTTGAAATAATTCCAAGTGAAGAATGAATAATTATATCTCCCATATTCACAGATCTGCGCACACGGAGTCCAACGCCAGTTTTACATTGGATGATGAGCAGCTGGATCCCACCGTGGTGGAGACCTACATGGGCGAATGGAAGAAGGACAAGCGCTGTGGCCACGGCGTAGCCGAGCGCAGCGATGGCCTCAAGTGAGTAGAGATATCCGATCTGCTAAGCCTCAAGTTGAATGCTCTGGTCCGCAGGTACGAGGGCGAGTGGTACAACAATCGCAAGCACGGCTATGGCGTGACGACGTTCCGCGATGGCACCGTCGAGGAGGGCAAATACAAGAACAACATATTGATCACCAGCCAGAAGAAGAAGCATTTGTTCCTGGCGCGATCGCGCAAATTCCGCGACCGCATCACGGCCGCCGTCAATTCCGCGCAGCGCGCCCTCAAAATGGCCATGCAGCGCTCGGACATGGCCATATCGCGCATGGCCACCGCCGCCGGCAAGGCCCAGAACGCGGACGTCGCCGCCGAGCAGGCGCGCATCGATTGCGAGAACGCCGTGCGCATGGCCCGCGAATTTGCGCCCGACTTCAAGCCCTCGGTGCTGGAGCGTTTCGAGAAGCTGCGCTATCGCGAGCGCGAGCGTTTTCGCGCCCCGCCCGCACCCACCAATGTGGACCTGAGCCTGGGCATGGCCGGCGGCAAGCTGGTCACGAGCGTGCAACAACAGCAACAGTTCTCGCCGGCGAGCAGCAGCGGCGGCGGCGGCGTCGGCGGCGGCGTCTCCGGCTCGGATGCGTATGCCACGCAGGCGCAGCGACAGCAGGACTACTTGAACATGCAGCAGCAGCAGCGACGCATGTCGCAGCAGCAGCAGGAGTCCGAGTGCCCCGTGCCCTCGTCCATGTACTCGCAGCAGCTGCCCGTCTCGCCGCAGACGGATCTGTCCGGGCTGGTCAGCCATGCGCAGCCCAGCCATGCGCAGGTGGTCAGCGCCATCAATCAAATGCGTCACCAGCAGCAGCACCAGCAGCAGCAGCAACAACAACAGCAGCAGCAACAGCAGCAGCAGCAACAGAGCAATCCACAAATGAATCCTGCATATCAGTTCCAGCAGCAGCAGCCGCCTGGCGGCGCCGTCAAATTGAATCAGCAGCATCCGAATCTGACGCCCAGCAGCAGCAGCAACATGTCGCCGCAACAGCAACACCAGCAGTTGCTGCAGCAGCAGCAGCAACAGCAGCAACAAAGACTCTACCAGCAGCAGCTGCAGCAGCAGCAACAGTTGCAGCAGCAACAGCAGCAACAACAGCTGCAGCAGCAACAGTTGCAGCAGCAACAGCTGCAGCAGCAGTCATCGCTGCACTCCTCGCCCAATCACAACGCCGCCAGCCTAATGCGTCGCCCATCCCAGCAGCAGCAGCAGCAGTTGCAACAGCAGCAGTTGCAGCAGCATCAGTTGCAGCAGCAACAGTTGCAGCAGCAGCAGTTTCAGCAGCAGCAGCAACAGTTGGATGGCGGCGCCAATGCCGCCGCGATGGCCGCTGCTCAGCAGCAGCCGCGCGGCCAGCGACCGCCCATGCTGGGCCAGATGGGCCAGCAGTCGTCCATCGATCACTTTGACCACTACAAGCGGCCGCCCAGTCGCGACTCCTCCATTGATCGCTATGCGCGCGCCGCCAGCCGCATGAGCGGCGCCTTTGCCGGCTCCCGCCAGACCTCGCTGGATCGCTCCGGGCTGGCCGAGGCGCTGCCCAACGGCACCGGCACCGGCACACCAGACGGTGCACGTCCCCGGGCTGGCTCAGTATTTCGCGGCACCACGCCGGTGGCGGGCGCGTCGGCAACGGCGGCCAGCTCGACGATGACCGGCAACGGATCGCTGCCGACCGGCGCCGGCGGGCGTTTGTCGCGCGCTGGCACGCCCAGTCTGGGCGCGGGTGGAGGCGGTGGGCGTGCGCCCAGCCAAAGCAATGCGGCGGAGCCGCTCTTCTCGTCGCCCAATCAGCCCTTCGAGGATGTGCTCCTGCGTCAACGGACGCTCGGTCAGGATATCATTCCCTCGCCCTTGCAACCCAAACGCACGGAGAGCTTATATTTGCCTGCCAAACCCGCAACACCAGTGGGCGTGGCCATGGGCGGCAAAGGCGGCGGCGGCGGTGGTGGCAAGAAAATGAAGGTGAGTGGCAGCTGAACAAAGAAATGGCGGGTTGATTGTGGGTCAGTTAGCTGAAAATTACCAATATTATCAAGCAAGCACGAAGCAGTCGGGTGTAACCGGCTGCGCATTACTCGTTCACATTATAAGTTGTTACTGTGCACGAACAGTCAAAAAATAGCTAAATTATTATTGTGATTTTGGAAAAATATAGATTTGATCGATTTGCCAATCCTCGATTAAGCGTAGCCAAAAAATGTTTGTGCAATCTTTAGAGGAGGTCTACAGTAATCTGTCTGCAAAATTTGATGAATCTAGTTTTAAAATTGAGGGAGATAAATTGGTTTTAATCGACTTACCACGCCCCCAGTGAACATAGCCAACAAATGTTTGTGCAATCTTTAGAGGAGGCCTACAGGAATCTGTCTGCAAAATTTGATGCATCTAGCTTTAAAACTAATTGAGTTATATAGATTAAATCGATTTGCCACGCCCCCAGTGGACGTTGCCAAAAAACCTAAACACCTTATCTGTCGCGGGTATGCACGAGCATATATTCCAAGTTTCAAGTCTCCAGCCCTGTTTTCTGTTGATTATGGTTGGCAATTCCTTCGTTTAAAATATACTTCCCCCATTTAATAGACAAAGTTCTAAACAAAATACGGCCCATTCGTTGTTCTGCACTTTAATGCGGCTCATAAAACTGCACGCGTCTGTTGGTCCGATTCCCGGGCAGCTCTTGCCCAAATATTTCATAACGCAGTTAATCCGCGCGATTAACTTAATTCGTTTGCCATATATCTGGCCAAACGAGAATATATATGGTGCTCAATCTCTTATAGAGACATGAAGAGAGAGAGCGAGAGAGAGAGAGGTCAACTCTTGAGCCGGACAGAACATGTGCCCATTCTCCGGCTATTTATAGCCGGATCCGAGTGCACGCCTGGCCAGAATGGAATGCATGTGTGTCGCTGCTGATCAGCGTGTATCGTCTCCGTCTCTGTCTCTGTCTCTTGGGCTGTCGCTGTCTCTGTCTCCGTCTGCGTCTCTGCTGAATGCGATGAACGCTTCACAAGTGGTGGCCCATTGGAAGATTTGTCGCCTCGCTCAGTTGTCGCTGTTTGGCGACAGTTTTCGGGACCACTTTGGTAGTAGCAAAAGACGCGTTGGCCCCGCCAGAGGCAGCGGCTAAAAGAGACTCCTGGCCAAGTTGATTGCCACTTTGCAGCAATAAGCAATACTCGCTAAAAACAAAATAAATATATATTTATATATAAACATATATATATTTATATATATATATATATACATATATATTCAAAGACAGTGGCGAGGGCGGATTCGGCGGCAGACGTCGTCGCGGTTTTTTGTTGTTTTGGCTCATTGCCGTGCGTTGGACTATTTTTGGCCATTTGGCGCATTGCTGGCAACCGACGACCAACAGCCATTTGGCCATTTGGTCATTTGGCCATTTGGCGACCGCCGACGGTCGGCATAATAAGTGCTCAGCAGAAATTCTAGCGTCATGTTCAACTCGTTTACAAGTTGGAGGTGGCGCCACTGAAAGACTGAACGACTTATGCAAGCACTGGCTGCGGCCCTAGAACTGTAAACATCTAGCTGAGCCCACGATGGACTGGTATCCGGAGGAGGATGAGGAGGACTTGATGTTCTCGCCGGCTCTGTTGGCGCGACGCGCCAGCGAGAGCTGGATTGTCGATCCGCCCGTCGAGGTCGTGTTGCATGCACAAATGCGCAAATGCCCAAATGCTGTTGCATGACTAATCCATAAATCCACCCTCTCTCTCTCCCCCTCTTTTTCGCCTTCATTGCTCATACAGACGGTGCCCATCAATGTGACGCTGCAGCGCAAGAAGTCCATGCCGGATTTCCAGGAGCTGCCGCGCGCCACGGAGGCCATGAGTCGCGAGGAAGTCTCCGCTTTGGGCTCCGCCCGTCGCGAGGCCGTGCGTCGTCAGATCGAAGTCAACGAACGCCTCCGGGCGAATCCCTTGCTGTATTTGGTTAGTCCGCAAGTTAAGGTGAGTTTCTCGACATTTTCACCACGGCCGAGCCGAGAAATAATTTCAATTTCCTCAACAGGATTGGTTTGTGCGCCAACAGCTGATACTGCTCGTGCTGTTTGTCAACGTGCTATTGGCGATATTATTTGTCAAGATGCTTACCTAGCGCCGGATGCGCCAGATCACACGAAACCGAGGCAAAAAACAACAACAGCTACAACAACAGCAGCGGCCCAACCTTTCAAAGTTTTGGGGTCACTGTGCACATGCTAAGCTCAGCGTCTGTGGTGAATTTCCAGACGCCAATTAGCTGCCTCCGCAGTTGTAAAGCCACTGAACACGAGGTTTGGCATGTACTTTGTTTGTTTCGTGTGGTTGAATTAAATTTTTTGTGTGGGGCTAAAGCTAACAATTTATTAGCATTTGCAGTAAACAGATTTAAAGTATATGTATGAAAATATACATATACATTTAAAATACTATATGTATATCTATATGTATAATAAACATAAATCGAATTAAACACTAGACTGCAGCCAAATTGAAAACAAAACAAAACCAAAAAAAAACAAAAAAAAAAACAAGAATAAAAGAAAAACAATTTAAATAAAAAACGCAGAACTGCAATGCACAAATCGTAGTAAATTAAATATTTAAACAATAAATGGCTGTGCAGCCATTGCATAAACCCAAATTTGACAAGCCATCCAAACAATTTGAATTTGTGGCTAATAAAGTGTAACAGAAATAGAAAAAAAAGTAAACTAAAAACTAAAACTATACGCAAATCAATTTAACGAATTTTTCTACACATTTAATGTAAAAGTAATATACTACATACTTTACATATGTATATGTAAAAACAAAAACCATTTAAAAACATTATCAATATTTAAACCATGCATGCACACACACACACACACACACACTGACTCTTCGTAAGTACATGATTTCATACACACACACAAACACACACATACGCATATATATATACATAAATATATTTAAACTATGGCTATAATACATGAAGCAAATTTTAGACAAATGCAAAATACAAAACCGACAAAAATCTATTTCCTATTTGCAATTGAAATTAAATTTAGTCAGCAAACTAATCAAAAAGGCAACTAAATAATACTTTTTAAAACAAATTTAAAATAATTATGAACACGTATATTTGTATAATTAGCGAAATTGTGTGGGACCTAAAACGACAACAACAACAGCAAGAACATAAAACCAGAAAACTAAAAAACAAACTTTTTAAATAAAAATTATTGTGTTTTGGGCTGAAAAGAAGCAACAATTTTGGAAAAAGAACTTAAACTACGTAAACGTAAATATTAGAGCAAAATATTGAGATTGAGATTGTTGATGAATGAAGCTGTATATATATATAACTTTAAAATTTATCATATAACTATAACATTTAATTATTTCTCTCCATACAATTATATACATACTTAATTTCATAGCTGAAATTATGCCATTTTTGAAATGTTTGCAATTTATTGTTTTTTAGTTCCATATCATTTCAAATATACTTTAACTATTATTATTTAATTTTTAATTTGTTCTTTTTTATGCATATATTATTTAAAAATAAAAAACAAGCAAAAACAGATGCACAATTGTGCAAAAGTATTTATTTTCTTTACTTATTTTCTCTCTCTCTAAATATAAAAAGAAAAAAAACCAAAAAAATTTATATATATATTATAAAAAAATAACTCTCAAGTGCAATTATAAAAGCTGTAAAACTTTCTGCTTTCTTCAGCTGCTAATGAACGTTCGAGATTGGCAAATTGTTTGACCCGCGAGCAGAAAACCTTACAAATTGAAAGACTTGAAACTGAAAATTGTTGGCTGATGTTTGAATGGAAATTTAATTTGTCACGCATTGCCGTGCTAGCAATTGGAAACATAATGAAACAAACACGATAAAAATATATATAAATATAAATATATAAATATTTATGTATAAATTTGCATACACTGCATTAAAGAAAACCAATTTATTAATTATGTATATACATACGTATGCCTATATACTTATATCAGATGTGCAAGCATAACCAAAGAAACAAGCTGGATAATTATGATATAAACGATCAAATCTTATTAAATGTTATCAACAAAAACATATATCAAAAGAATGCAAAATGAAATGAACTTTTTTCAAGGCTATAATAAAAACAGACAAAGAAAATTAAAAGAAATCGTATGAAAAAAGTAATATTTACTAAGACTTATTTTTATTATTTTCAATGGATATTGAAGAAGCTACACTCAGAGAAAAACGGTGTTCTAATTCCAAGTACCAGCGGGGTAGAAAATGTTCTGCTTTATTCGTAAAATTTGAAGAGCATTAAATTCAGTACATTTTTTTTATGTGTATCAAGTATGCGGCTCCTTATTCTACAACCCGTTAACGTCTGAGTCGGTATCCGAAGTCAAACAGTCAGGATGAAGACTGAAGATTAATCAAAGCACATTTGTCTTTGAATTGATCAAATAAAATCAATCTTTCCGAGATTGGACTAAATACGGCCGAGATTTTGCCATTTAAACTTTTTAATAAATTGTAAAACCTGCATATATCGGGCAAAACGGTTCAGATTTTGGAAAGATATACCTTTTCGGACTCGCGCGGATCGGGACTATCGATGGGCATTCAAAAATTTCAATTCTAAGAGATGTCGAAATTTGAAGAAAAAAGCAATGTAACATCAGATTTCGAATGTTCTGAAGCCTATATTTTTGAATGCCAATCGGTTCTTTGGACTTATGCGAGTCGAATGAGGTATATCAATCCTATATCGGAATTCATATAGCCGAGATATGGCCATTTTAAAATTCAGGGCAATCGAGCTAGTTTTTATAGGTCAGCCCAAAAGTATGCACTGCTAAATAAATACTTCCGATTACTGTAACAGCAGGGCCACTGTAAAAAAATCAATTTATAACCTGCATATATCGGGCACTGTTTAATAAATTTTTAAACCTGCATATCTCGGGCAAATCGGGCCCGATTTTGGAAAGATATACCTTTGCGGACTCGCGCGGATCGGGACGATCGATGGGCATTCAAAAATTTCAATTCTAAGAGATGTCGAAATTTGAAGAAAAAAGCAATTTAACAATCACGTTTTTTGCCAAAATTGCGAATGTTCTGTAATCAAAATTGTCGAATGCCAATCGGTTCTTTGGACTTATGCGAGTCGAATGAGGCATATCAATCCGATAACGGACTTCACATAGCCGAGATATGGCCATTTTAGATTTGCATGACAATTGTGCTTGTTTTTGGGCCAGCCCAAAAGTATGCACTGCTAAATAAATACTTGCGTTTACCTTAACAGTACGGCCTCTGTAGCATTCCAGCCGTGCCTATAATTGTTGGCAATTGTGATAAAAAGACAAATATGTATACGAAACGCTTTATTATCATCATTGCTTAATGTTTGTTTTTAGCATTATCAAAAATTTTGGGAGTACATAATTCGCGATTTCTTGTTGATGTTTTGCAGAATTTTCAACATTTTGCAACAGTACGACGCACTACACATAATCATTTGTCTCACATATGTATCGTATTTATAAAAAATGTAAGTAAATTGCTAGCATATTGTACTATAAAGAGCTGTATAATAGTATTATCGTAGAAATTGGCAATTTTTTTTCTCAATAAACGAAACTATTTTATATATGTCTGGATGTATGCATGTGTGTGTATACAGTATGTTGAAAACATAGGTCAACCTTAAAGCACCTTGCTTGCATTCAAAACTGTTCAACGCACTTCAAAAACAAATAAAATATATAATTACAATAGTGAAATCCGTTCGATCAGTTTTAACCGCAAGCAAAGCGCCAAATCGAGGTAAAATTAAAAAAACAAAAAAAAAGCAAAAGCTGTTAACAAGAAAGACAAAAGGATCGCCCGCTATCTAATGCAAGACGCCTCATAACGCGCCCGGCTTCAGGGAAAACGATAACTTTGGTCTTGAATTATTTTTGCCCAATATGACCTTTTGCTCCTCCTTGACACGTTTCTCCTGCTCTTTGCGCATACGCTGACGCTCCTCATCCATCAGACGCTGCTCCTCAATAATAGCTAAGCGTTCTTCGGCCTGTAAATTATATTAAATGCATTACTGATAATGTCAACAATAACTAGTTATTTCGTCTTACCAATTTTCTTTGTGCCTCTTCGATTTTGCGATTATTTTCGGCCAAAATTTCTTCGAGCTCTTCGCGTTTTTGCTTTTCCTCCTCCTATAAAACCCAAATAAATAGGCGTATTAATAAATCAGGCTACGCGCTTCATCGAATGCTTAAGACTAGTTATAGTTATATAGAAGCGGTTTCTTTAACATCGGTGACGCAAACTTTGCTGCGACTTTGGACGCAATTTTATCGGTTGTTTTTTCTTTAAATTTTTGATGGGCTGCATATATATATATATGTATTTAAGATCTAATTTAATGTTTTACAATAAAATTCATAGAAGATATTCGTAGAAAGTAAAAAAAAAAAAACATTTAGTAGTGTCTAATAAAAACATTTAAATAATATTTGGTTTTTATCGAATTAAATTTTTAACAATAAGAGCACACAACATTAACAAATATACTAGGACTTGATTTCTTTAAATTTTATCTTTTTGGTTTTTTCTTTTAACTTTTTGTTTTTTTTTTGTTTGTTTTTTTTTTTTTTTTTTGTTGCTACTTACTATTGAAATATTTCATTTTTCCAGTTTAATGGCTAAATCATTTTTGTTAATTTTTGGCTTTGCTGCGAATTTGCATTTCGATTTAAGGTATTGAGCTACATAGTTGTTTAATCAGAATAGCATTACATATTGTGTTTAGGTAACAAATTAAAAGGCGTTTCGATAAACGATAAATGTTTGAAAAACAAACATATGTACATAAATTAACATTTGGCACGACAACAACAACAAGTACAGTCATACCCATTGACAAATGGTTATCCGGCTTATGAGTTAGGTTAACAATCTTAAGACTGAGCAGCTTTGGTATTCCTATGACGAATGTTCCTAGAGGGAGAGCCTTAGAGTGTCCTTAGTGTCTATTGTTCTTTGTTAATGCTTTTGCATTTGCATTTGAACTTGTTGTTTTTTGTTTGTTTTTGTTTTTGTTTTAGTTACTGTTTTTGGTTTACAGTTTAATTTCAACGATTGTTCACAATTTACACACTTCAGTTCGTTTATCCATTTTGTTGTTGCATCACACGTTTCGTTTGCTTAAGGAACTCACTCACCCGTTTTGTTATGGATAGGCCGCATTAGGGACCTTTTGAGGCTTTGGCATGCTGCGTACAGTTGGAACTAAGCTATGCTAAGCTATGCTAAGCCCGCCCCAAGGACTAGACCAACTGTACTGGCTAACGGTATACTAACTTTACGACTAGACAACTGTTCGTATGTGTGTGTGTATGTGTGTGGGGGGTTCATCTTGAATGCTCTCTCCGAGAGAGCTGTTGTTCTCATCCGTGTGGCCGAATTCTCTTCAAAGCTGGGCTCGCACACTGTGTCCGGCTTAGGTTCGGTTGGGTGGGGCGGGGCGGGGCGGGGCAGGTCGGGGCTACATATGCCATACACAAATGTACGTGCTTATTACGTTCTGCTTGTTTGTTGGTGTTTGTGGTTCCCTCGCACACTTTCTCTCACAGACACATACACACACACACACACACACACACACACGCTCACACACTCTTTTGATAGAAGCATTATATCGCGCATTATTATGTAACAACAACAACAACGAGTTACAGAAACCAATCAAAATGAAAGCAACAAACAAAAGATGGAGCTAAAAGTAATGCAATAATAGAATTATGCAATTTTGAGGGCGTCAAAACTGCAAGACACATTTTTGGCTTTGAATTTGTTTTTTTTTTTGTTGGTAGAAAAAAATAAATAATAATTACAAAAATTATTTGGCAAGAAGAAAGAGGCGAAATGTGCAGCGACGTGCCCAAAGGCTCAGTGTATTTGTGCATGGACGTGTGTTGCGGCTATGAACCGAAAAATTACCAGTTAAGAGATGGTATGTGGGCATGTTAGTATACGATAGAGAGTTGGCCATGTTCTTGATACCAAAACAATCCGTCCACGAACTTATGTTTTACTAATAGTTGAGGTAAGGCAACATCTCTTTTGGGATTAAAAACCCTTGCAAGCCTATGGAAGATGTGCGCTTTATATCGCGATTGATACAATTGGTCCGAAAAAGCGAAACATTTATTAGATTTTGCAGATATGTTTCATATTATAACATAAAAGTCTCAATTGCCAAACTTGGTTAGGATATCTTGAAGAGCATAGAACATTTCATACAAACTCATGTGTTCACCGATTTTTGTTAGGGGTGCTGTATGCTATAGTGCTCCAATCCGACAATTCTCGACACATTTACTGCCTGCAACAATAACACGAGCCTACGACGATCCTTTTGAATTTGAGGCTAGTTTGTATAGAATAAGACAGACAGACAGACTCACCTCTTGATACTGATCAAGAATATATACACCTATATATAGGCTAACCTCTGCAAGGGCATTAAAATCTAAACAAAAAGAACAATTTTGAAGCTGTTATGAATTGGGAGTAAGAACAAGGCGATGTGTTTGTGTTTTGTGATGATTCAATGGGGATTAGTAATGACAATGCTAATGCATACACGCACACACACACTCACTCTCACACACACACACATAGGCACACTGAGCCCGGTTTGCAGCTGGCAATTGGAAACGTCGCTACACAATTTCGGGTAACATTTTGTTCAAGACGACTGTTTGCAACTGCTGTTGGTTTTGTACGTGTTTCTGTTGGTGTGTGTAGTCGGAGGCTGTATATTGTGCGTGTGGTAGTATTGTGGTATTGTGTGGTAGCAGCAGTCGTCCAGCGAAATCTGAACACGAGCACCTACCTCGCGACGGCGTTCTTCTTCGCGTATCTGCTCGCGCCGCTTCTCCAGCTCCAGCATCATATCACGTTCCATTTCCGCCTTGGCCGTGTCGACGCGCCGATTCACCTCCTGCTCGATTTCGTCGCGTCTCTTCTCGAGCTCCTCCTCGACACGTTTCTTGACCAGCGTTTCGATGCGTTTGGCCGCCTGCTCCTCAATGGTTTTCTGCTCAGCCTCCTTTTGGCGACGCTGGCGCTCCATTTCGGCCAGTCGCTCGACCTGCAGTAAATTTTGCTAAGAGGCAAAGGGTCAGCTTGGTACGCAGCGCAGTTGCCATTGCTTACCTCATCCAGTTTCTTAAAGCGACTGCGCTTGTGTCGGCTGCGCTGCGTCTCGTGGTCCGAGTACTGCTGGCTGCCACTGCTCGATGAGCTGGAGCGCTTGCGGGACTTGGAGTGCGAGTGCCGGTGATAGTCGCGCTCGCCGTGCGAGTGCTGGTGCTGGTGTTGGTGCGTGTGCCTGTCGCCGCGATGTCTGTCGCGGTCGCGCTCTCGCCGGCCGTGCTGGTTCATCTCTGTTGATTTGTCGCGCTCCGTGCGGCCGCTGCGTGTGCAGCTGCTGCGCTCGTGCTCGTGGTCCCGTTCCCGTTCCCGCTCCCTTTCCCTGTCGCGATTGTGTGACTTACTTTTGCTGCGCTTTTTGTGTTTGCTTTTGTGATGACGACGCTTCACCGATGGACTGCGCGAACGTGAACCCATAATATGTAGAATCAATAAAAATCGGATCTGCTTTTACAAAATTTATTGAGTGCTTTGCTCAGTTTTCACAACAAAATCAATCTACAGATGCCTTAAAAATAGTGTTGCACAGCGTCGGAATGCCGTATTTTGTACACACCGCTTACAGCACTGAATATTTGGTATTTTTATGGACAGCCACAGCCGGCTTGATTCTTGTCCATATTCAGTATCATGTCGTGGAACTTATCAATCATCACCTGATTGTCCTTAAATCCCACACACTCCTTTGCCGCATCTTTAGCCAGCCACTTAAGAGCTGTGTGCTCCTCGGAAAGAACGACCTCTTGGTCGGGGTTTCGAAGCTCTGCCAGCCAGTAGATAACAACCTTTGGCTTACCTTTGACCTCATAATTCAGAGTCAGAGGGGTGTCACGATAGATAATCAAATCCTTTTCATCGTAGCTGTAAAACAATGTTAGTTGTTTACATTTAACTTGTTGAACTCGGCTGCACTTGCCCGGCTTCTTCTTTTGTTTCCCTCAGCGCTGTAGTAAAGTCATCTTCACCCGGATCCACATGACCTTTTGGCGCGCTCCAGTGAAAATCACCATAAGAAGCTTTCAACAGCAAATATTGTATTTCTCCACATAGGCGCCGAAAAAGGACAAATCCTGCTGCTCTCTTGCCCATCTCATAAGCTATAGATAACTGCAGCAGTGTTGCAAAGTGCAGTAAAATAACGCTCTGAAATTACTATATTAGGGAAATAGGCTTATAAATACTGTAATGCTTATTTTGCAATGATGCAATATTATAAAGTTAATATGAATGTTTGTGTTTATATTTTAAAGGAAAAATGGCAAATCAGTTGCTTTGCTGACAGTGTCCCTAACATACCAAATAAATCAAAGTGTACCAAGCCAGATATAATTTAATTGTACCAAAAACGAAATTGTACCAAGTGACTCGCGCGCTTAACAACACTGAGTCAGTAACTTACAGTGGTCGCGCACGTTGTTGAAGTTGAGTTATATAAAAATATAAATTAAAACTGCAAAAGAAATGTTCTGTCTGCTGCGCCGCTTTGCGTGCGCCTCCATCACAAACAGCCCAAGGCAGGTGCGCTTCTATGCCGCCTTCAGGCTGCAGGATGTGGTGCGCGAGACATCGGATGAGGCCGGTACGCTGCTCAGCCGCTTTGCCAAGCACATCGCCATCGAACGCTACAAGTGTGCGGAGCACGTGCTGCCACCGACGAACATTCGCTACTCCGACTACTTTCCCATTACGGATGAGCGTTACTTCAAGCGCTCCGTGCAGAAGACGGACGCGACGCAGTTGCCCGCCTTAATTATATACGCCTTCAGCTATCGTCCCAACGCAGCGGCGCCCATGTATGCCATGGCGCTAAACGCGCTGGACGCGCATGCCACGGCACAGGTGCCGCAGATGGACACCGTCACCGTACTGGAGACGCTCTACGCATTTCTGTTCCTCATGCCGAACTGGCTAAAGCGCACGGACTTTTATCGGGCGGCCGTGACACGACTGGCGGAGGAAGCGGCGAGCAGCCAGCAGCGTTTTCTACAAATCTGCTTCTACATGGGCCTCCAAAAGCAACAGCAGCAAAACGATTTGGAGACGCTGCTCGCCACACAGCTGGGCGCGCATTTAGCCAACCTGAGTCCGATGGATCTGGCGCTGATCAGCAATGCTGCCTACAAGACGTCAACGCTGGTGACGGGCGCTGTGCGCGCGGACTATGAGGCCGCCCTGGTGGATGCCATTTTGAACGGAAGTGCCGCGGATGATGCGCTGCTCGTTTCCTATGTGAAGGCGTTGCGTCTGCAGCGCGTGCGGGATGAACGCGTCTGCCAGCACCTGAAGAGCATTTGCCTGGATCCTACGCAGCTGTTGCAACTGCAGCCACGTGGCTTGGCGCACATATTCGCGTACTTTGCCGAGTCGCAATGGGATGATGTGGAGTGTCTGCAGGCGCTGGTCGAACGTCTGCTGCAATTGAAACCCAGTGAGCTACGTGCCAAGGACTTGGCCACATTCCTCTGGAGCTGTGCACAGCTCAACTGCACTTTAACTGCCGCCCAGCTCAGGCAATTGGAGGTGAATGCGCTGCGCAAGTTGGACCAAGGCGAATACGATCGCTTTGCCGATCAATTGGTGGACTCGTGCCTCTCCCTGTGCACCATGGGCCACCACTCCAAGCAACTTTTCGATGCCGCCGAGGAGTTAAAGGGCGTACAGCGCCAGCGCCAGCGCGTCCAACCCAAAGTGGACAGCCGTTTGACGGTGCTGCGAGCCGCCGTGGCCATCGAGCAGCCCAGCTGGACGGACGTCAAGCCCGAGCAGGTCTTCAAGGAGCTGGCGCGTGCGCCTGGCTATTTGCTTAAGCAACGCGACGATTTGACAGCCTATGCCAAGCAGCTCTCGGAGGATGCCGAAGTGGAGGGTGTCGATCTGGTGTGTCCCATTGCTGGCATCAATCTGCCCAGTTTGCGCGTACAGACGCTGGGCGAGCAGGCGAGCGTTTATTATATCGAGCTGCTGACACCGGAACAGACGCTAAAATTCAGTGGAACGGCGACGTCTCTGATACGTTTAAAGCGGCGACTCCTGGAAGCGATGGGACAGCGCGTGGTGCTGGTGAGTAAAACAGCCTAAACTCGATTGGATCAACCAACTAACGATCTCTACTTTGCACTTGCAGCTACGCTCTGGCGATATGGCATCCAATGCGCAGACGTTGCACCAGCTTTTGGAGCAATCGACGGCCGCTAAGAATGAGGCGGAGCAGGCGGTGCAGGCGGGCCTGAACAATTAAACAGTGTGATATAGAGAGTCTACATCAAATAGCTTTAATTAACAAGTTTTTAATGTAATTAATTTAGTAAAAATAACACTAAACGTAATGTTCAACAATTTATATATAATACAAGGGGGCAAGTTTGTTACTCGGAATGTCAACGCTCATCGAACCGACTTGATCTTGGCCTTGAGCACAAAATAGGCACCCAGACGGAAAATTAACGTCATTGCGCACAGTGCAATGATATCCTTCCAGAACTGATCGCCAGTCATGGTAATCTCCTCCAGAAATTTCTTTGGGTATCTACAGCACCCAAGAGGCTTAATGAATCAGCTGTGGGTTTAATAATTGCACTCAATTACCTGTAATGGCAATAGGGCGCCTCATTGCACTCCAGAACGCCGCGATCCAGACCATAGATGGCGGCTATAAAGCCCTCCAGGCCATAGCGCAAATGGGATATGTGACTGCCCCACTTCAGGTAGCTGGGCAGATCGCGCAATGTGACGCCAAAGCCGGCGAACATCATCATGGGTATGGTCAGCACTGGAGCCAGGAATGTGCCGTTGACAACATTGAACCAGGCACCAATTATAAGTCCAAAGCTTTGACCCACGAACACAATGAGCAAGCTGATGGAAAAGAACATCCAGAAGCGCACCCACTCCAACGGCTGATAGCTCCACAAATAAATGATGACCGAGAATATGAAACTACTTGCAATCTGCCAAGCACATAGAATTGTATTAAAATAGAGCTATTCGCCGAGTCAAGTGTTAAACCTACCGTTATGGGCAAGTCAACCAGCGTCATGGCAAAGTAGTAGGCCTTCAGAGAGTACCAGCGATTAAAGTGCTCCTTGATTAAAATCGTCATCTCAATGGGGACTAAAATAGAAAGAGTTATCTGTTTGTCAACTTCGGCTGGACTGGATGTCAAGTTCTTTGCTTGTGAATAACTAATTTGTTTTTTTTACTCTAACTTTTGAACTTTTCTATATGCCCTATGTCCATTAAAATTTTACCTTTCTTTTTCAATCTCTGCTAATTATATTTAATCTTTATCATCCTCAATATTCGTGACGGTAAATCAAGTTTGTCTCTTTATTTGAACAGGTCGATAGTTCGACATAAGCTTTAAATTATAATGAAAATCGACTTCTATGCAATTATCTTAGTTAATTAAAATTTTAGAATGCATTAATTTGTAGTTAACTTTTTTCTGCAACATCTTTGTCCGTGTTTGTTTTAGTTTTTAAACTCTCTTTATTCCTAGTTCTCGCGTTTCATTTCCATAAACATTGCCTTTCTATGCGATTTACATAACTTTAAGTAAGTCTTAGAGATTTATTTAACAGTAATATTTCAAATGTTTTTTTTAAATAATATAATAAATTGGTGGTTTTCTCAATAGCTCTCTTACTCTCACTATCTTTTTTATTCCAGAGAAATCGATTTTGAAGTATACTAATGTAGAATTATTTATTGATCCTACTTACCACACATAAATAACACATATACATTTTATTTGCTTGACCCCAGAAGCAATAGGAATTCGCAAAAAATTATTATACCTTTTAGACCAAATTAAAAAAAATTGTATTTTAAAGATAACAATTTACTTTAAACCGTAAACCAATCCACTAAAAATTTTGTTTTGTTCAAAAAACAACTTCGACTTTTTCATACAAATTTTCACTAAAATTTTTGTTTTGTTCAAAAAACAACTTCGACTTTTTCATAGGACAACAAAAATTGGCTTTAAGCTATTATATTACTACTATTACCATTAAAGTTCTTTCAGGTTGAATGTAAAAATGTTTATTGACGTTATTGGAGTGAATTAGTTAAGGGTGATTGCAATACTCACATGTTAGTACCGTCAACATCATGGTTGTCATGGAGTGGTGCATCAGTATTGCGAAGAGTAGATTATAATTGTCCAGCACCCGAGATCCCTCTCTGCCCGCACGATCGTACATAGCGCCGTAGAGCACGGCCACAGCAATGTTGACGCCCATGCGCAGATGTGTCATTGTCTTATCCCGGCGCGCCTTGATATAGCCGCGTCGCAGCAGGACGGAGCATTGGTTCGTGAAGCTGGTGTTCTCCAGGGAGACGTTTTTGCTGCGCTTGGGTATGGGATGCTTGTGGATGAGCGCCTCCGAGCGCAGCACAGCGCCCGGATTGTTGAACCAGGTCAGGCAGCTGCCATTCTCCGTGGCCCTCTTGAGCGTGTCGATCTTGTCGAAGCCGTACTCGCCACAGGCCAGCTCAATGACTACGGAAGATCGGGGATGCTATTTGGGAACTATATTTTGGAGTTTGTATTATTTGGCACTCACTGTAATCAGCTGGATTGTGGTACATGGGGCAGGGCAGATCCACCGATTGCAGAAAGGGCACCATCTTCTGTGTACTGCCTTGGTAGACGCAGTTGCCCGCGGAGAGCACATAGACCTGATCGAAGATCTGGAACAGCTTGGCAGTGGGCTGATGGATGGTGCAAATGATGGTGCGACCCTGGCATGTCAATTGTTTTAGCAACTCCAAGACTTTGGTGCAGGAACTGCTATCCAAGCCGCTGCAAGCGATATGGTAACAAAGGATTACGATTGGACTCGACAATTTCAAAAGGGATTTGGCCACTCACGTCGTTGGCTCGTCCAGAAACATCACGGTGGGATTGTTTAACAACTCCATGGCAATGGATAGCCTCTTCTTTTGACCGCCGGACAGGCGCATAGTCAACGTCTGGTCGTGATCATAAAGACCCAGCAGTATCAGAATATTCTCAATCTAGAACAAGTAGGCCAATATTGGATGAAAGCTCCCATGAAAATACATGTGGAAACTCACCCTGCTTTCCTTCACCTCGTAATTGACATTCTCGCCCAACTTCAGATCGGCTGCTATATGCATGTTCTCATTGACCGTCAGCAAGGGCTGCAGACGATCGTCCTGTGTGATGTAGCAGGACATGCGACGAAATGAGGCTGTGTCGGACATAGTTTGAATATCGGGAATCTCTTTCAGTTCAATTTTTGTAACTCACGCAAATCACGACGTCGTCCGTTGAGCCGTATGGAACCATCCACGCCGGTGGTTTTGAAACCGGATAAGGCATCGAGCAATGTTGATTTGCCAGCTCCAGATGGACCCATTATGGCAATCAGCTGGCTGCCCGGAAACTTGCCACAGACATTATGCAAAATCTCCTTTTCACCTGATGACAACATTTTGAATTAGTTTCCGGACTGTTCTGCTTAAGATTATTTCTTAGCTAATGGATCTATCTTATAATAATTATTATTAAAAATATAATTAAAATTTAAAATAATTTAAATATGTATATACAAATGGTTACTACACTCAGAGAAAACCGCCTTGCTAATCCCAAATTCGAGCGGATAAGAATTGGTGCCATTTTGTTTTTAAAAATATAAATAAAATCTTAAATTGATATGAACGATTCTTGATTTTCTGATTGAAAAAATATGTTGCAAAAATAAGAAGAAGAAAATTGAATAAAGTATAATACACTTATTACAAGAATTTGCATTAAAACGTTCTACTTTGCTTTAAAATGCGTTTTAGATTAAGAACAGTTTTTGAGTTTCATATTTAGATGTTTTGGGTCGGAAAATAAATTTTCGTAAAAAGAATTTACAAAAAAAAAATAATTTTCTAGCTTGACCGGATTTTGTCTACTTACATTCTTCGTGTTTTCTTTGAGTGTACTTATGGAATAATTTCGTAATAAGCAACATTAAAATTATTTTAATACACAAATAATTAATACTCAAACAATTGTTTCTAGATTTAAATGTGAGCAGTTTGATCATTAGATTACTGTTAAAGACCGACAACTAACTGAGCTAAATACCTTTCATTATGAAAAAAAAAAACATAGCTAATGCTATTATTAATTAATAATAAGATGAAGATTTAACTAATTGCAATCTTGACTTAAACAAGTCTGAATTAATGACCCTTAGTTTGTACTTAGCCATGACGACAGCTAAAAAAATTTTTAATGGCCAATTTATACACCAGCTTGAACTAATAAAACAATTAAATGTGAGTTTTTCAAACATTGCACCGAGCAGAAAATTCTAAAGTCTAGATATATCGATTGAAAAAAATGCAAACTGCAAAGTTTTTTTCTCACTTTACATTATTTCATAAGTTTTTATATGGCGAATCCAATATATAAGTCGAAGCATTTTAATGTGAAGGTTATTCTTTATTAAGGTTCACTTCCATATCTCCTTTTTTTAATGCTTTAATACAGATGTATTCAATATCAGTTTAATGTTTTTTGAGGTAAAGAGTTCCGCATCATTTGCTACAAGCTACCAAAAGCTTAAGTAATTTTTAATTGTTAAAAAAAAGCCACAAAACAAAAACAACAGCACCTCTGTAATCAAGTTACCAGGGACAAATTGGCGTTGATATCAAAGTTAACATATTTATTTTCTTGGACTTTGATATTATATAGTGAACATGGATTCGCTGGCGTATTGCCAAAATAATAAGATAACAGCAAAAGAAACGGAAATTATATATTATTTTTAACGAATAGTTAATGCTCTGTGTACGCTGAAGTAAAAAAGCTTGCTATTAAATTATAATATAATTGATATAAAGATTTTAGCAATGAATTATACATTTATTATTTAATATATTTATTAGCAGCCGTAAGCTGCAAAACAAAAGTTATCAGTTCACAATTTGAAATCTGGTTTCAATTCAAAAATTGGCTCGTTAAATTTTTAAAAATTTAAAATATCTTCTATTTATAATTTATTTTATTTTATTTTTATTAATTACTCTATTACAAATAATATTTTTTATTTATTTGTAATCAATAAGTGGGATATATTTTAGCAATTTCTCATCAACGCTTCAAAAATATTGCAAGCATAGTTTTGAGAAAAAGTTTGGTTGGTTTTAGGTCTGGTTCATAGTAGAAAAAACTAACATTCCGCAGTATTCCTTGTCTTGTTTATTATACTACTCATATATTTTTTATGAGCTTTGACAAACTTGATTGGATAACTGTTATGCTCAGCTGGGCGATAAATTTTGTAAAATGCGACTTATTGATAGGCAGGCAGGGGCAAGGGCGCCCTATCTAATCAATGAAATATATAAAGAGCTGTCGAAGAACTAGCAAACAGGTAGTTACTCGCATGATTATTAACCTTTCCAGGCGTTTGTGTTGCGCTGCTTCTATTCGAATATCATATTGTTCAAAAAGTAGCCGCTGCTCATGAAGTTCATAAAAGCTAACGCCTTTTTTATTTTTGGCAATCTTATCGGAGCGTGTTTGAACTTATATTACCCGGCCATATCGGGGCGACCGCAACTGATCGTAAATGCCGCACTCACCTCGATTGAAGCCCAATTTAACCGTCAGCGACAGCTCCTTGAACTCAATGTCCACGGGATCGCGCGCCTCCAAATTGGACAGAGCTGTCGTATCGAAATGAACATCCTCCTTGGCCTCGGACACAGGCTCCAAGGCCGCTTGCTTGGCGCCTATAGTCTGAGAGGCAGTGGGCGTGGTATTGGTTGCTGTGCTGGTCTGTCCGTTCCGCCAGCTGCCCGCATTCGTCATGGGCACTGTGGTGGCATTGTAGACACCGCGTCCCGCACTCGATGTGCTGCTGTCACCAATCTCAATGCCCAGGCCAACGCCGGCCGTGCCGACATCGCTGTTGAAGAACTGCTCCCGCGCCGATAGCATTTTTTTCGATCAGCTGTAAAGAATTAAATTCAATTTTTGAGATTTAATTACTTGGAAAACAAGCGTTATATACATTTATTCAGCCTAACTTGATTTGAGAGCTCAGACTCTCAAAATAATGTCTCAACGACCAATTACGCTTTATAGCAATCGAAGAATATTTTTATATTATTTATCATTATATATTATGCAATCAGAACAACAAAATAGTTTATATAGACTAATATTTTCTGAGGTCGCAGTTTTTCAGACGGAATTTTCTATGCAGTTTTTACTCAGTGTGTTGAAATGAATTTTTTTCATACACAAACATTTCTTTCTAAGTACAGAAAAACTTATTTTTTCTCAGTGTAAGTATTTTTTGCTAAACGTTTTGGTATAACATATATAATTTTAATATTTGCAACATTATGGCTTAAATATTAGGCCAAATTCAGTTAACTGGTAAGCTTGGCAGGCTATATATGTACATATATATTATATATACGAAATGTTTCGTGTCTATGCTATTCTGTCAGAGAGTATCTAAACTGTTTGGCTTGAAAACCACATGATTTAAAAAAAAGAAGTTATATTTGTTGTTACTTTTTATTGTGTATTTAATTGTTTAGAGCTGTGCCTAATTCGCCACAACCAATTTCGATCTATTTCTGGGCTTAGGCGTACCACATGCAACATACTCGAAACTCGACTCTCGAATTTTGCACTTGATTGATTTTCGAATGATGCAACGGGCGTCATGGCTTATGGAGCTGTGCCACATTTAATTGGGGCATGCTTAGGCCTGCCAGCTGCAACTGTTGTTGCCATCTTAGCCAAACGGGTTTGATTGCGTGCCATTTTGCACTTTGATCGATCGGTGACGATCGTGAGTCCAGCACAGGTATCAGCACTGTACATGACTGTAAGTCGCTCACCTTTGCACCTGTTAATTAAATCAAATGCAACGCTTGCCACCCGCCGCAGCAACTTGAGCACAAGCCGCTGTTTGAAAAAGGGTTTGTCCGAAGGCAGGTCTATTTTTATTTCTATATACATATATTTTTTGGTGTTTAGTCGCGTATTTGTTTTTGTCACTTAGTTACGCAAATGTCGATTGCAGTTGACGTCAAAAATATGCATAGCGTACACACAAATATTTTTGTTTATTTGCCAAGCTAACAGTTCCAAGTATAACTAAAACATACACATCAATTGGAAACTACGTTAAATTAGAGGTAAAAATGCGGAAGATTATGCATATTTATTTTTCTATTTAATATGTTTATCTATAACACAAATATTAAACAGCATTCAGTTTAAGAGAGGTGTGTCTTCTACTATAAATTTATTTTTATAAATTTATTTTTTAACATTCTATACGTCTCTATCAACAGCTGGTTGACTAACTAAACCAACATCTGTAATCCTACATCTATAATTATAGATAATAGATTAATTGCAATTAAAGTGTATTCGAGTACATTAAATATATTTCAATTGCAATCTGCAACAACCTCAATAAAATATTTAATATTTATATAAGTAAATATAGCACGCAATTTACTCCACATTTTTTTGTTTTGTTTTGTTTGTGTCTTTTTATAACAACAGCTTCATTCAAATGTATATTACTTAAATAGAAAATATATTCCGTAAGATCAAGGTACAACTGGCAAAAGCAAAGCAAAATTCAAAATAAATATACAGGATTGTAATTGTAGAAAAATTCTTTTTGTGATTATATATAATATATACGTACGTATATTAAAATATGTAACGACATTAATCAAAACAACAATAGCATTGTTTTCAATACATGCATTAAGAAATGCATTTTATAGGTTTGTATATATATAATTATGTGTACATATATATATGCGTAAATGTATGTATATTTACAACAATTGCAATCGCCATTGACTTATGACGAAGTATTCGCTATGTGTCATCTTTAACCCGCAGCCTGGACCCATTATCAGTCGGATCATCTCTCTGCATCTGAACGCACTATTTGCGAAAAGGAAAAAAAATAATAGCAAATGTCTTTAAACTAATCAAAGGTGTTTATTCGACAGCTAGAAATCTTGAAATCTTTTTATCAATAATGGGAAGTGCACTTGAACTACTGGCAACGAAAACAGTTTTATAGACGATGTCAATGGCCTCTCTCACTCTATATAGCTAACTGAAGGGCTAGACCAAAACAACGCCATTTCTGTGTGACGTACGCGATGAGTCTTTATCAGCTGAATTTGTTTATTGATTGACACTGACTTGTCTCATGTGTTTGCTGTAGTTGTCTTTTATTATTTGCACGCGAAAATGCCCGAAAACAGGAAAACTTTAGCCTTTCAGATGCCTCAGGGCACAATTTGTTTGCCAGTGCTTGTCTAATTTTGTGACTAGTTCTACATCAAATATTATGAAATATTACACACACAATGCTCATGTACGTATGTACATATATAATATGTATCTGATTATGGCGTATGTATTGTGGAAATGTTTTGTATACTTTGTTCGGAAGTAAACCGGTTCAGAGACTCGACGCTGCAGCTGGCAGAAGGAGCATCTTCAGTCAAGCCCAAACCTCAGCGATCGAGAGCAACAGAATCGGAGAGCAGCTGCCATCGTTGGAATCAGAACAAATCAAGCATTAAGACAATTATAATATTTCTTTACACAATCTTTAATATGGCCTAATAATGTGATCATTTAATAAAGGTAGTAGCTGCTATAAAAATGCTAATATCACACATTAATCGTTGACTTTGGGATTGAATATTTGAGAGCCTGTCGTTAGTACAAAACATGAAAAGGTTAATACACCGTTGTTATATATACTCATCTATTATATGGAAGCTAATCAATTAGTTTATTAATCAAAATGCATTCTCAGCGGCTCTACGTATATATAGGTCAAAGGGCAGTGCGAACCGAGTTATACGATTATTTCAAAAATTAATTTAGTTTATATAGTCGTCATTTTACACATATGTGTAGCAATCATAAATTTGAAAAAAAAATTGTATCATATATTTTACTCTCATATACATATGTATATACATATAGACTCAATAATTTTTTAAATAATTATAAATTGTAAACTAGACACTTTTTCATGTCATCTAGTTACACTTTATTTTTTGCAGCGCTTGCAGTAAGTTTACCAGCTCAATACAAACGCCCAATAATCAATAACTTCATATACTTTATTATTATATATTATATTATATATATTTATTATGTTATAATTTTTGTTTATAAAATTGTATACACTTGAAGCCTTGTGCAGTTTTTTCAATTGATTTATATTTTATTGTATATTCTTTTTTAATTTATTTTATTTTAAAAATTTTTTTTATTTTAATTAACTAGCTATTTATTTGGCGATTACATTTTTTTCTAAACAAAATTTCATATTTACTTTATTTAGATATTTTTGATTTTAAGATTTTAAATGTATTTTATATAAATGCTTTTTAATTTTGTTGCTTTTATTATATTTGTATTTTGTTTGACTTTATTGCAATAGATTTATATAGTTTTATTTTCAATTTGTTATTGATAAAAAATGTTTTTTTCTTTTTTTGTTTTTTGATTAATATACGTTCGAATTGTGTTTTTTAATGAGCTTATTTTGTTTTTGTTGAAACACTTTAACTGCCTTTGGTTTCACTATTCATTCCTAATTAAAATTTGAGCCACATGCTCGTACATCGGACAAGCTCATTATATTGCTTTATTTTTGGGCTTCTTTACCGTAGGCAACACTTTGGTTTTTTTTTTCACACAGTTCTTGTTCCCGATCTGGTGTTAAATTGTTTCGTGATTTCCTTACCCGTGCTTGAGCGATCGCAGTTAAAGAATAATATTGCACGTCGCTGAGTACGATATAAAAATTGCAGTCTTTATTTATATATTTCTGTTTTTTGCGCGCTCTAGAAAACCGTTTAACAGCGTCTTCAATGTGACATCTGCGACTGGCGGCCAGCAAACAAATAATAATCCCAGCTAGCGCTGGCGATTCCCTCAGAATTCCAGTAGAGTCAGCCCCAGCCGGTTGGCGAGACCGAGACCGAGACCCATACAAAGAAACGATCGAGCGTCTCAGCTGTTGTGCGGGTGTGTGAGTGTGTATCTATGTGAACGTGCGTGTGTATCTGTGCATATGCAAGCTTTATCACAGCGCTGAAACGAAGTCCGTTCGGCTTTTGTTGCCTCGTAGCTAGCTTTTATTAACGTTTTTTTTTTGCTTTTGTTTTTGTTTTTTGTTCACACTGGTTATTAGTGTTTCAGCGTGTTGTTATATTGTAGTTTTCCTTCATTGATAAGGCACACTCACACACACAGCTGTACATACGTCTGACAGATACTTTACCTTACCTCACCTCAACCGAGGCAGCTGATTGTATTTTGGTAGTTCGCTCGATCGGTTTGCTTATTCACTTGACAACGCCTCGGTCTCGAGCTCGGGTCAGAAGTCCACCTATCAAATTTCTTTCTTTTAGTTCACTACGTAATAAAATGTATTTGCTGTATTTAGCTTTTTACAGTACCCAATGTTAAACAATGAAACGCTCTATATGAACAGTATTATCGTTCAATACACACACAAATGCAGTCGATCTACCAACTTTTCGACGTTCTTTGTACTCTTTCATGAATCACGGTTTCATTTCAATCTTATTATTGCTTCATAAATAATAAATGGAATATTGTTGACACTTTCTTTATAAAAGTGCTAACAAAATTATAGTTCTTTTGATTGTAGAGGTTTTTTATCAAGAAGCTATAAAATTTTGCTGTTTATTTTGGTCATTTTCTCTTTCCTAATTGTGTAATCTTTCTTGTGGATCTATCCATACACGATCTTCAATACCTTTGACAATTTAGTTGCGGTTTTTCCTACCAATCTCTTCCTTATGGTTAAAAATTGAGAAACCAAAATACACAGTAAGTAACTTAATTATTCGTACACCCTTAGCCTTCAAGTTGAATACTCTGTAACTTAACGCACATTCAAGTTGAATGGAAACTTTTTTTTAGAATGAAAATATATTATTTCCTGTAATATATTTTGAAAACAAAATTAAACAAATTCATGATTTTCCTCGATAAAGTTGCCACCTTTTATATACCTTAAACGGTAAATTCTTATCACAAAAGTGTTAACAGGAAGCTATGAAATAATTGTCATATCAGCATACTATCTACTAAATTTTTATTTTATGTTGATTTCAATATTTTACAGATAATACTTGCAAATTGAATAGGCAAAGTTCAATTTATTACTTACACGTGCTTACAGGAACTTTAATAAAACTATATTTTTGTATGCTATAAACGGGTTTTTATTAATAGTTAAAATGGTTTTATACTACGTTAAAAATATAAAATAAGCTTATCTTATAAACTAAAGAATTATATTCTGCATATCTAAGTTTTTATTGTTAGTTATTATTAGTTATTGTAATTCTATATATTTCATAAGAAGTTTTATTTTTAGGCCTTAATTATAATTTAATGTGAATAAGAGCAGTATTGCAATATTATTAACCTTGTCAATTAAAAACAAGTGCGGTTCCTGAAATAACTATCTTAAAGTACTTTCGCTATTAACGACATCCACAAAAGCTCAGTGGTTGAGAATTCTCCGAATGTGACTCACATCAAATGCCTTTGTTTGAGAGTAGTACTTGTGTGCTTATTTAGTTATTATCGTAAATGTTGTATTAGACATATGAATGCAAGTTCATTTTTAGACTTTGGACCGTTTTGATTTAATTTTGAATCGAGCCAAACAAAACCCAATTGAAACGTTTGTATAATACATTGTAATAGAATAAAGAAAAGAAATAAAATACAATTTAATTGTAATTAAAAGCTACGCTGGGCATTGCTGATGATCGCCGGTTCCCGCGAGTCTGGAGCGCTGATTAGCAGAGCGAGGGGCGCCCGTCCGTAGATCGTGAGTATTCAAGAAGAGGAGAATAGACTTTGGATAGTCAAGTCGTTAAATAAATGCTTCTGAAATTCGATTTTCTGCACATTATGAAATGTGAAATGTTATACATGTGAATTTACATAACTGCTTGATAAGCTGATATATCGACTAAAACACAAAACTGCTCATGAAATGATAAGATTAAAGTTCACGACAATAAATATCACACAATTAGCAGGGAATTCTTGGCAAATACTAGTGTGCTTCTTCAACGCCAAAGCTGAATGTGATCAACGTGAAAATGTTGACAGCTGAATCGCGCCCACAACACGGCGACTTATCAAAGATTCGCTTCGATGTCGCCTAACCCAAAGTCCAAATACGAGCGGCATCTTTTGTGTTTTGTGAAAGCTTCCAAGTCGAACTCGCAGTCAAAGTCAACGTCGTCGTCAGCGTGTGTTGTGGGCGTTCAGCTACGGCGATATGGACAAACACATACACACATACATTTCTGTTGCTTTCCCTGTTTGTTTATGCATTTTTGGGTTATTCGAAGCTGATAACTTTGACTTAGAAATTGTCTTGGGCCATTTCAGAGAACAATTCAAGCATCTTGTCGGAAGCTATACGTCTGTCAGTCTTATGACCCATTATTCATAATAGCGTGATTTTCAAAGCCTGACAATGCACACTGTATGAAATATGATGCAATTAATTTGTAGTCCACATCAGCTCTCATATATGTCTGTTTAGTCCCGCTTTCATAATGATCAATAAACAATTTAAATTAAAGTATATCCAATAATCCATTAATATATTGCTCTTTAGAGAGAACAAAGAAAAAATTTAATTCGCTTCCATATTTAAAATTTTGGATTATAGCACTATTAATGTGTGAAAGGTGGAACAAACAATAAGCGACCCGTTACGTGACTGATAATAAAAGTAGAAACGTATTCACCTACTTCCACAGCTAGTAAAAATGTTAAAGTCGGGCGTAAGCGGCTGGGCAACACTCTGTTCACAGTGCAGTGACAGCTTCAACGGTCTTAACGAACTTTTTGAATATTGTAGGCCAATATAATTTACCCTTAAACTGTATCTTTAGGGATTTTTTTTTTTTGCTATTTGTAGAGGCTGGAGTGGGCGAGTCCGAAATTTAAAGATCGATCTTTGATGACTTCAGCTTTAAGGTGTGGGAGATATTGTCCTTTCTTTGGTGTCCTCAAAACTGTGGAAGACATCGATTTTCGCGTGCGTTATCAAAAAATCTGTACACTATTACACACGGGTTATTATTTGTAATACGGGTGAGTATTTTGAGCTTGATGTCTCTAGTTTCAATAGCCCCGCAACATTTTACTCATACGGACGAATAGATGTCCGGAAAGCAAAACGGACATTGCGCAAAAGCAAAATACTATTTTCCACTTTGTAAATACTTTGTGTATAAAACGTCTCCTAATAATTAATTAATAAATTTTATACACATGTATAATCTGTATGAAACTTTTAAGTTTTTAAATTTGTTATGATTTTATATTCTTTTTTATTTTATCCTATTATTATATGTTACCTGTTAACTAATTTTAATTTACTCAATACTTTATGATCAAATTTAAAAAAATTAAATGGTATCATAAAAACCCGTCAACCGAGCGCTTGATTTGCTCTCCTTGCTTTTTATTGTACTCTATTTTTGTTGAAGGAGTATTTTAATAAAGTTAACTTGGTACCTATGTAAAATATGATATCTATACATATTTTTTTAGTTTCAAATTTTCAAAATTAACGTATTTTAAATATTGAATTTCTATTTTTTTAAACATATTAGACCTTATCATGTTATTGTCTTGGAAATGATCAACGGAATATTTTGTGCTTGTTGACAAAATGTATATGTTTTCAGCGATATTTAAATAATCGCTTTATTTCTTTCTTTCTTTATATACTGAACATAACTAAACTACCCTCTGCAAAAGTACAAAACCCGACTAAAGTAAATGATTTTTGTAAATTGTTTTGTAAAACTATAATATACCTATCTTTAATCCACCTAAATTAACTCTGTCTATTTTATGGTTTAGTCAACCGATCTCGTACTACGTGTGGAAGTTTGTAATGAATCGATTCAACAATTCAGAAATATCCAATATCCACTTAGGGGAGCTGAAGGATTTTGCTTCAGTTCGACATCTGCTGGCCAAACTATAATATCCTTTCCATAGATCAAAACTCAAGGTAACTCACCTCTACAATATCTTTCACGATAACATATTTTTGGGTTTTTTTGTTCGTTTGAACACTTTCTGCTATCAATTGAAGATACCGTTACAAATTTCTCACACACCTGAAATTTTGCTCAACCGGATTTGGATGTCACAATTAGTAACGGTTCAGCAAGATACAGGCGCGAATGAAATATGCCGGTTAAGGATACCACCAAAGGGAGATTCACTAAAAGATTGACTATTTTTGCGACTTAACTTGGCTGGCAACGCTATTGCAACCGCAACTATTCCTGACAGCGCTCGAGCTCTGACTGAAGCACAGACCGCACCGAGAGCCGCTAGGTAGCCTCCCGTATTGCCACTTGATCGACTAACTAACTAAATGCCCGTCCGTGCGACGACTATATACAAAAACCTTTGCTGTTGTTTTTTGGCCAGGGGAGTCGACATTAGAATTAGACTCGGAACAAAAGGAACAACAATGCCGGCTGGCCGCTTGGTTGGTTGACTGACTGCCCAACTGGGTGGGTCACTCGAATGTTGCAACAGCGGCGCATGCTTTCTAACCGCCACCGTTCAGCTTGTTGTTGTTGTTGTTGTTGTTGTTGTTGTTGTTGTGGGACGCACCTTACTAGTACAAATAGCCAGATAGAGACAGAGCGACAGCTGACACCAGCGAACGCGCCTTTTTAATGAGGTGACCCCACCTAGTCGGTGTGCGTGTGTATATAGTAGTACCCACATTATAGCATTTAGCCGGAGATGCCCTCAGCTCGGGGGTGGGTGCCACATGGAATGTGTGTGATTGTTCCTCAGTTCCCATAGGGCGGGGGTGGCTTGGGCCTTGGCTAGCATATAATGTAACCGTTTATCATTGGACAGCGGTATATTGTTATATCCTGCCATATCAATTTTATATGTATTTAACAAAATGGGTTAATGACTTGGCAAATGCATTCCTTAATTAAATTCAAAACAACAGATGCAGCTCTAAGGACTGATATGATAGGATAAGCCGTGCATATGAGTAGTTTAAATACTAGCTTAAAAGATGACATTATTTTTAACTTTAGTCGACTTTAGCTTAAAACTATACCCGTTCAAGTTTATCAGATATTTATAGAAATATAAATTGTTATATGATGGGATAATTTTTTAAACTAAATTAATAAATCTCAAGTTATAAATTATTATAAATAATTATTAAATATATATGTATATATATATATATATTATATCAATTATCTATATATATATATCAATTATATCATCATCCTTAGCTGTTATTCTGCTTTATTTTATTCTCATATATCTTGCTGACAAGCAGTAATTTTATTGATATATAAAATTACCCACATATGTGTACTAATGTTACATGATTACGCTTAAGAGTAGACAAGCTGAGTTCTTTAAAGTATTTGAAAGAAAAACTTGGCTTAATAAAATATCCGGCAGTCGGAAAATGGGCGGAAACTGTGAGATATATATATTTTTCAATTTCAATTTTAAACTCTTTCTTAAATAATAAATTAAAAATAAAAATACTAAAATTCCATTTGTCTTATCGTTTTTGCAAAATGAAATGAAAATAAAAAATACTTTCCGAAAATGCGCTTCAAAAGCGCGTTTCTTAGACAACTTGAAAAGTTTATAGTTACATAAAAAAATTATAGTCAAAGAAATCAATGTAATTGCTCTTTTTTATACACGAACATATATATATTTATATATACATATGCATATACTATATAATTTTTTTGTAAATTAACATTAAACAGTTGTACATAACGCAACAGTTAAAAAAAAAATAATTAAAGCGGTTTTCAATTTATTTAGTTTTTTTTGTTTCCTGCAAATAGCCTGTAAAGATTTTTAAATCTGAATGAATACGTTTTTCAAATTTTATCTAAATTTCAAAAGTAAAAGGAAAACTGATTTAAAATTAAAAATAGTTATACAATTCTATATTTGAATTAAGTAAAGCCAGACTATATACTATAACTGTATACATATTATTGCATTATATTTTTATTCGAAAAATGTTCACAATTCAAAGGAATTTTTCTGTGCAAGAAATAATAAGTAATAACTTAAAATATTTTTATAATATTTTATGCTTTACATAATTTGTATTTAAGTCGAAACCTTCGATGAAAAATTAAGCAATATGAAATGTTCAAGTAATATTTATCAAATAGCACCGAAGGGAGTCGTTTTGAAGGCTATCAGCCATTTCCTAGCAATATTTATATGCCACTTTTATGTATCCACAGTCCATTGCTCTATAGCACACCTTGTTATAGGGCCAATCCTTAAAATCATACTACATACATAGATGTATTATGTGTGCTCACATACATATATATACCGGCACACCCATGGAGAAGAGCGACGTGCCACTTTTCGCGCCCCACAAGTTGCCCTTTTTTCTAGCTTTTGACTTTGTAGTGCTCGCCGCGTTATGCCAAATGGCCACGCAAGGAGCAGGACTAGCGCAGGGATGATCTGCGGTCACCGAAGGGCGCGTTTCACATTAACACATAGCCAAATGTCAGTCTGGCAATGTGTGACGCGTAGCCACCGTTAACTGGGATTGGCATTGTTATCCCGAACGTACCTATGAGCATTTGAACTCTTGGCAGCTAGTTTTGCTAATTGAAAATTTAAAGGGTTTTATCCTCAATTCTCATTAGGAAAAATTGGACACCGTTCGAACAACTGCAGAAGGATTATACACGATCTCTATATAGCGTACACTATCTGCTAAATACTTGTGCTGAGCCACCAAGGAAATACCAAAAATCAAATCAGGCAGTTTGTGGAGTTATAATTGGTTATAAATATCATTTAATAAAGAACATCTTTAACCCAATAAAATATATATATTCATGATCAGCATCGACAATTGATTAACACAAAATTCGAAAAATGCCAATACCAAAAGTATTATTACTTCAGCTTTTAGCTGTTATTAATAAATTATGGTTAAATTGCATTAAAATTGGCCTTTCCAATGTTATTTGTCACAGACATTATATTTTCCCCAATTTTGATCGCCTTACTACTCGATTTTCATAACTTTAAGTAAGAAGTTACATTTGCTGCTCCTTTTTAGAGGGCAGGGCTAGAGGGTTTTGCTTCTCTCGCCCTCTGTCCCCATTTCTCTCATTCTCTGTTTTTCTCTCCCTCCCTCTCTCTCTCACACCCCTCTCTTTCCATCTCTCTCTCTCTCTCCCTCTCTCTCTTTCTCTCTCTCTCTCTTCTCTCTCTCTCTCTTTCTCTCTCTCTCTCTTCTCTCTCTCTCTTCTCTTTCTCTCTCTCTCTCTCTCTCTCTCTCTTTCCTCTCTCTCTCTATCCTCTCTCTCTCTCTTTCTTTCTCTCTCTCTCCCGTCTCTCTCTCTCTCTAACTCTCTCCCCTCTCTCTCTCTCCCTCTCTCTCTCTCCCCTCTCTCTCTCTCCCTCTCTCTCTCCCCTCTCTCTCTCCCCTCTCTCTCTCTCCCGTCTCTCTCTCTCCCCTCACACTCTTTCTCTCATTTCTCTCTCCCTCTATCAATTCAAGTATAGCTTACAAATATAAATATTTTTTATTAATGTGTATATATTTATGTAACTACTACTACTATTAGGTGGACTACGAAGGACAGGAAGACCCCGGAAACTTTGGCAGGACCAATTAACTGAAGTCCTGGCGAAGAAGGACGCGATGCAGAGACGCACGGAGGTAAGTAGTGCATCAGGCTGTAAATGTTGGTAGTCGATGACCATTATTCATAAAATTGAGTATATGTGTACATATATGTTTGCTAGTGATATGCATACAACTGAAAGCACAGTTGCTAACCGAATAATTCTCGTCAGTAAACATATACATATCCAAATCAAATGCCGTAAAACGCCCTCCCAATCCCTACTCCATAGACACGGGCCGCCCAGCGACTGAGCACATGAACATTGGGCGTGTTGTCAACGCTGACCATTGGCTGAACATTACGCTTATATACTCGTTTACATATCATATGACAAAACGGTTTAATCCAGACGTTTGGCTCAGTGGAGCTGCTGCTTTGTAGCGCTCTATTTTTTGAGGTCTTTGTTCTCGCCATTTAATTCCAGCCGAGGGTGCGCTAGCTGTTTGAACAGCATTAACTATCAATGAAATCCCATTTAAATGCAGCTAAATACCTAACAACATTTACGCTGCGCATCGATTTGTTTGTATATAATTAAAAAACAAATTGCTTACTTGTTTTAAAAGCCATTTAATTAGAGGAGGGTGTAGCGTTAACGAACAGATTTAGCAATATTTGAGAGCTATGTCAGTTCAGTTAGTTCCGTCGTCTCCGATTTGGGTTGGTCTTGCTTCGCTTTCGTTTGCGGCGTGCCCAGAGCCATGGGCAGCCGGTCGCCCCAGCGGCTGACTCTGGCGCAGCTGTAGGCGGCTCTGCAATGCATACAATTAATTGATCAATTAGAAACTAGAAAAGATTTTGCATATGCTACGCGTTTCTACTTACTTGCCGTGCTTGGCGGCCGTAAAGATGACCTCCTGCAAATTGCCAGATTTCGTGCATAGGCGACAAATCGAGTGCTTCGACCGCACCAAAGTGGGTCGCACAATGCGTGGCCATTGCCGGGAGGCATCTACAAGGGCACCTTTCTTCAAAATGGCATAGCTGTACACTGACGTTTGACGATCCGCTGCCGAATCGCTGCTTATACGCAGCGGCGCGTACGAAATTTCAAAGTTGCAGGGCGTGCGATCAGCCAAATCGCTGAGCCGTGGACAGCGCAGATCGTGCGGGCACTGGAAAAAGACATTAATTAATTTCCAATTGACAAATATTTGATAGAAACTCACTGGCGCCAGAGTTTCGCCGGCATGCTCATCGTCTGCCTGCAATATAAAGCGTCTGGCTTCATTGACCAGCTCGCTGCCGCGACGCGTGCCCTCCTCTACGATGACCATGTAGCCATCGCACTTGCGCCACAGATTCAGCAGAATCTCCTGGCGCTGCTGCTTGTCGGCCAACTCGAAGAGTGTATGCGAAATGATGACTAAATCATATTTGGTATCAACGGCGGGCAAAAATTGCCTATAGAAAACATTGCGCAATGCCAGCTGCTTATTCTCCTGACCGTCCTGCAGTATCAGCTCAGACAACTCGTTCATCTCCCGCGACCTGTCCACATTGTAATACTCAAAGATGCTGTCGCGCCAGAGTTCACTGGCCGCCCACATGCCGGTGCCAATGCCCGAGCCAAAGTCAATGTAGCTGCGTGGCTTAAACTGTTCATCGCGCAACTGCAGCTCCGTGAGCACGCGTCTCATGATCGCATACTCCTGTGCGGCTCGGCCCACCGCATAGACGATAGCTTCGTAGGCGCCGTACTCGATGCGTTTCCACGCGTAGGTGCGCTGGCCAAGACGTTTGTTGATCTCCAGCTCACGCTTGCGCTGCCAACGCGCCACCTCCTCCTCGCCCAGCGTGGCCAGTCGCTCCAGTGGCATCTTGGCATTGATCTCCTCTATAATCAGTCGCTTCTTGTTCTCAATTTCTAACGGCGTTGGCGGCGGATGGCGCGATTTTATGTAACGATTTAGCAGTTCACTGTCCTGCAGCACTTTTCTGACTGGATGATCGCCCACAATACGCTTTAGTGTGTCGCTCAGCTGCTTGGGTAGCTCGACGTGATTGGGTCTTATGATGCCAGGATGTTTGCGCGGCTTAATTGTCGCCTGTTCCAAGTCTGCCAGCACAGCCGGCTCAACTGCAGCACTGATCTTGCAGGTGTAGCGTTGCAACAGGTGTGTGCTTGTCAGGAAAAGTCGTGGTGCCAGCATTATGTGTCCAGCTGTGTCACGCACAAAAAGCGAGGCCATATTTAATGGACTTACTTTAACTGAACAAAAACTAAATAAACACAACGCATGTGGCGCCAGTTGCAACTGGCTAACTGCTTTGGTAAGTTGTGCAACACAACTTTCCCGTTTCCCAACACTTTTTCATTTTTAGCTCAATATGCTGAGCACTTGAAAAAGACGAGCAAAATTTTATTGCTAAGCATTCACTTGTTAATAGATCGGCCGCTTATATAAGTAAGCAATCTTCTTAATATTGATAAATTCCGTTGTACTAGGCAGATTCACCTAAGGCAAAACAAATTTATTGCAGAAAACTAAACAAAAGCCACGAGCAAAATGATGTGAATTGTACCTAGCATTGTGTGAGCAGCATACTAGTGTGTCGCCGGTTCACTTTAACTGGCAAAACAAATTTCTTGCAAAAAACAATATAAACAAAAATGTTCTAGCATTAAATGATGGATGAATATGAAGCACAGGTGAGTTTGCTGTGAAATATTGACGCTGAACAACGAATAATACCTGTCATATTTATATTTTAGTTGCTGGTGGTGGAGCAGGCGCTGCTTGCGACTACAGACGAGCAGCAACGTGACGAATTGATTGCACTGCGAACAAACTTGGAGGAGCTCCTGGCCCTAACCAGAACGACTGGAGCAGAGGCTGCCAACGACACAATCTCGCCGCAGGCAACTGATAGCCTAGATGACGAGCTGAAACGTTTTCAAAGTGAATTAAACGACTTGGAACAGGAGCAGCCAGATCCCAGAGATGACCGGCAGCAATTGGAGGAGCTGCGCACCAAGTACAATGCCCTATTGGGCGAAAAGTGCTCGGCACCCCACGAGCACAGTTGGGGCGCTCTGAGCTATCACAATGCGCTCATCTGCGGTGTGGACGATGAACTGATTGTGGATAACAATGGCGTTTTGGACGTACGACTGCGCGTACTCTTCACAAATCCCACGCATCGCGAGATGTTGCCCTGTAACTATTACCTGGAGGGTGAATGTCGATTCGACGAGATACGTTGTCGCTATTCGCATGGCGCTCTGGTGCCAGGTGCGGCCATTAAGGATTACACTGCACCGGATTTCCACAGGTTAGCTCGCAATTGTCCAGTGCTGGCCAAGCTGCAGGATCGTCTGTGGCATCGTGGTCGTGTGTTGTGTGTCAATTTTGTGGAGCAGCAGTGTCGCGTGCGTTTAGATGGGCAGGAGCACAAGGAACGCGAGCGAGACTTCCCCTTCGAGGAGCTGTTTCCCCTAATCGCCGACGAAGATGACGATCCGACTAGCGACAGCAGCGAATCGAATGGAACAGATGACACCGACGCAGCCAATGATTCCGATCTGGATGATTTGGAGGCAGCGCGACAAACACGCATGGTAGAGCTCAGCTTGTTTACGTTCAAATCAACCGAAAGATTGGGCGCCTGGGAGCAGTATACACGTGTAAGTGGCCAAATAACCGATATGCTTAGCATTCGCAATCTTAATCCATTTAATTGCAGGGCATTGGATCTAGGTTGATGGCGAATATGGGGTACATTCACGGCACAGGCCTTGGATCGGATGGCCGTGGAATTGTTACGCCAGTGAGCGCGCAGATACTGCCGCAGGGCCGCTCGCTCGACGCCTGCATGGAACTGCGCGAGGCGGCCAACGGCGATAAGGACTACTTCAGTGTGGAACGTAAGCTGAAGCGTGCCCAGCGTCGCCAGCAGGCAGCGAATGAAAAGGCCTACGAACGTACGACCAAACGTACAGATGTGTTTGCCTTCCTAAATGGCAGCGTGCTGGGCCAGGGTCAGGGTCAGAACTCCACCAAGCCGACGACAACAAAGACCAACAATCTACAGCAGCACTCGAACAAGACCTTAAATGTGGAGACGGTCCGCATAGCCGACGACATACGGCGTAAGCAGCGGGACATTGCCAGAGTCCAGCAGTCGTTGGCGCGCAATGTGACCGATGTGCAGCTGCAGAAACGATTGAGTGGACAGCTGCAGGCCCAGAAACAGGAGCTTGCTGCGCTACAGGCACAGGAGATCAGCCTCAGCAAGGAGCAGCAGACGCGAAAGAGTAAAAATAAAATGTTCGAATTCTGAATTTTCGTCTTAAGTTACTTTTACTTGCTAATTGCTAGTCTATAAATACCTAAATGTTGCCAAAGGCGCCTGCTGTCAGCACGGCCGTCATATACTGTTCCAGCAAGGCCTGGGCCAGATGCGAGCCGTGCTCCACGGCGAGTGCGTACGCGGTCTCGCCGTTCTCATTGGTTGCACTGAAGTCCAGATCCCGAGCCAGCAGCTCGTTGCAAGTGTGCGGATGATTGCCAGCTGCCGCGTACATCAGAGCCGTATTGCCCACAATGTCCATGTGTGTGGCGGTGGCGCCGCGATCCAAAAGGAAGCGCACAATCTCATTGTGGCCTCCTGCGGCAGCTAGCAACAGCGGAGTAACCATATCCGGCGCCAGGCTGTTCACATTTGCGCCTGCCGCAACGAGCAATTGCGCCGAGACCAACTGGCCATAGGACGCGGCCCAGTGGAGCGGTGTAAATCCGTGCGAATCGTTGAAATCAATGTGAGGTTGTCGCAGTAATTCGGCCTTGACCTGCTCTTCCGTGATTTCGCCTTGTCCGGCGCGTTCGTGAAAAGACAGCGTCACCTCCACGGTGCAAAATGTAGCCTCCGTATTGCCGCGCTGCAGATTCGTGAGGACCGTCGACTGGGGGCGATATGGTAAAAATGCGCTCTTGCGCTTCGTCGAGTTGGCGTCCAGCAATATACTCGATCCGTGCAGCGTGGAGGAGGCAGGCGCATGCACGTGGGCTGGCTGGGCGGGCTCATCATCCTCGGAGTTGGCACTGTTTGCCAGTTTGTTTACTGGCGCAACCATTGTTTACCTTTAATTCTCCCCTAATGGTGATCAGATCTAGATTTGCACTAAAACAGCTCAGCTGATTTATGCTTAACAGCTGCTCGCTCAGGTGAATGTTGTGGAAGCTTTTAAATAATTAGTTGCTGGAAATTCTGCCATCGGTTTCGCTAAAACTTAAATTGAAATCTACTTTATATGCATTTTTCATGTGAATTGGCGTAAATAACAGGTTATTTAAACAAATTGACAACATAACATACGCTTCGAGCTAGGGATGAGAGTATGTCAGTTTTTAAATTTGCAATTCGCCAATGCAACTTATCGATATCAAAATTACCCAGCTGGTGATGGTGGTTTTTTGTTTGGGTTTTTTTTTTATTTATATATTTTTTTTTATTTGCAAATTTAATTATGTAAATATATTTATCTGATTCATTAGCACTGGGTTGTTATGTGGGTTTGCTTGCTTGTTTCATAACAGGTTTATTGCTGTGGCGTAGTTAACAAAATAGCCACCCTGCACCTGTTGTGCTGGTTTCAGTGCAAGCCTGCGTTTTTGGGCCATTTTCTGCCCCTTTAACATTGAGGGAATTTTTTGCAATTAAACTGCGTCGAAGTTTGGACCCACGAACACAACTGAACACAACACAATCACAACTCCAAAATGGGCAACAATGTGAGTGCCAGGCCCGATGGCGAGGGCAGCGAACCACCGCTGGATGGCTGGAAACACAAACCGCACCATCAGCAGCACCAACACCATCACAAGTCCCGCACTCAATCATCATCCAACAGCAACAACAATGGCAACGATGTTGTCGTCAGTAACAGCAGCGCCAGCGCCAGCGGCAGCAACAACAGTCTCAAGGTGCAGTCACAAACGCAAACAATGACCAGATCGGCGTCGGGCGCCGATGTGACGGAGAAACACCTCACACAGCTGGTGCCAGTGGAGCGGCTGGCGGAGATATTGAGGGAACAGACGAGCACCAAGTACAGCGTTAACGGCATTGTGTCAGATGTTTTTGTGGTGAGCGAGCACAGTTAATTAGCTGATAACGCTTTTATGGCAGTTTGACAACACATTTTCTTTTGCAGTCTCAAGTGTTTCCTGCATACACGGATTTGGGTCATCGCCTCTTTCAAATGATGCACACGAGCTCCAAGGCGACAACGAAGCATCTGGGCGTGGTGGCCTTTCGGCAGCAATGCGAACGCTTCCTGGGCATCATGGACGATGCCAAGGTGCTGGAGAGCTACATCAAGATGTACGCACAGGACGATAATCCCGACTTCATAGACAAAACAGGCGTCACACGCCTACTGCACATCTGCTATACGATTGCCATGCAGCACTCGGGGAACGCTGTGATCTGCACGGCCATAAACAGGACGTTTGGGTCGGTGACCAAGTCGATATTCTTCAGCCATGATAGCCTCAGTGTGGGCTTCGTTTGCCGCTGGTTTGAGCAGAATCTGATTCGGCTTGTGCTGCTGGTTCACAAATACTGCGTCCATACGCTTTCCACGGCGTATCGCGGCCTGGAGCAGCAGTCGCAGTCCTGCGGCATTGAGCTGCAAACACCGGTCCTCGAGCAACGCAATCCATTTGCAGCCAGCGATGCCACAGATTTTAGTGCGCCCGCCACACACATTGAGTCGCTGATGCCGCTCTCACAAGCCTGGCTGCTGGCCGGCGCCCTGCCACCTCTGTACTCCAAGCCGCGCACAATCCCGCCGCCCAACAGCACCAACAACAGCAGCACCTCCTCAGTGGTGCAGATATTCAAGGATAAACTGTCAATGATGCCATCACACTGGACTCTGCTGTACGATTCCAACGAGCATGGGGTGGGCGCCAATCGATTTTTACACCATGTCCTTGGCTATCGCGGCCCGACGCTCGTCCTACTTCACACCAAGGACGAACAAACCTACTGCATTGCGGCGCCCAGTGAGTGGAAGGAGACGCATTTGTTTGTCGGCGCCGAGGGCAGCTGTGTCATCCAGCTGTTGCCCAAGTAAGTGACGTCGGATCAGATGCTAATCATTATAACTAATCTTCTGACTGTTGTCTTGCAGATTTGTGATACTTGAGAAGAAGCCGAACATCTTGTACCTTAACACCAGCATTCGCGGCTACCCCAAGGGCCTGCGGGCGGGCGCTGATCCGCGCAAGCCCATCATAGCGGTTGATGAACAGTTCGAGAAAGTAGACTGCAAGGGCCTCGCGGCGGGGCTGATGTCCATTGAGGTAATAAGGCTCTTGGGTCAATTGATAATATTGTATATTTCTTGCTATATTTATATGTGCAATAAGCCTTAGTCAACACATTATAATAGTTATATATGGTACAAAAATTCATAGACATATTCCCATGTATGTATATCCCATATGTAAACGGCTTTGTTTCCAGTCTGAACATTTAAAAACAACACTTTCGAGCCGCGGTTAAGTCAGGGTCAACGAGCTGGCAGCTATTAACATAGCTAAGCAGCTTTTTATTTAAGCCAGACTTGACAGCTCGGCGCGAAAGTGTGTGTACATTTAAATGAAGTCTACATTCTCCTTACCCAACACACAGACAAAAACAACAAATTCTTACCAACAACAAAAATTACACTGTCTTACAGGTGTGGGGCTGCGGCGATAAATCATCACGCGATGTGCAATTGGATATTAAGAAATGGCAAATCAAGGAGGCGGAACGTCAGCGCACAGTCAAATTAACAGCCGCCGATTGGATGGATCATCCGGATAGATATCTGCTCGAGCTGGGCGGACGGCAGAATTACAACAACTAACAGCAACAACAACTATTTCGGCTGTTGTTTCATGCGTGTATTGATTCGAAAGCAATTGGCGTATGCCTTTAATTCGAAAACGCGGTGAAAATTTACGGGGAATACATTTAAACAAAAAATGATACTAATTCACGCAGCACGATAAGAGTTAACCCTGGACTGAAATTGTTTGTATTTTGATGTTGTTTGATTAACGTATTTTGTTTCATGTTTTCTTATGTTTATCGGCAAATTGGATTTGATTTTATAGATATTTTTACGCAATGTTTCGTAATGCCATTTTAACTATACTATTTGATTATGCTTTTGCCTGTACTTAAAAAACGTTGTCCTTGTCACCAGTTCTGTACCATTTGTATTTTGCGCTAATCGTCCTCCGCTTTTCTAAATTTTAAGTATCAGGTAATTTAGTTTTTCATTCAATTAATTATTTTTCTATTTGTTTTAAACTTAGAATGCAAGTATTATGAAAAGACAAAAAAATACTTAAATAATAAACATAATGGAAATGTTGCAAAAAAAAAAAAAGAAAGAAAACAAACAAAAAAACAAGAAGCGCTTTAAATCATTTTTATGGCTGGGCGCTGATTTGGTGGAACCGTTCAATTATTGTGATGTCGCTTATCAGCAAAGCACTTCAAAAAGTTGATATATGTACATATATACGAATGCGTGCGGAATGATTCGACATTTTCATTTTATCTACCAACAGTTTATCTACCACGAGTTTGATAAAAAAAATTAAATACTATTTGCTGGGTTGTTAAAAGATGGTATACGTATGTATAAAAAACCGGACGTAGTTTTAAAAATCACAATTATGGAACAATTTTATCTTCCTTCAGTCAGTTTGACCTAGTTTTTTGGTTAAGCAATGCCAGTCTTAATGCAGAATCTCAGAAACTAGACCCAATAAATAAATTTTAAAAAAGCCTAGTCTTAACAGAATCTAATATAAATTCGAGGTTTGACCCAATAAACTTGTTGGTCTAAGAAGATTCCAGAACTAATTCAATGATTGTCAATTACCCCAATATAAATTTAGAGTAAGAGATTAATTTTTGTTTTTAAATATTGTCATGGAAAGAACTTGTAAAACAACCAAATACTAGTTACTTTTTAAATATTTGGGTATCTTGGCGTTTTAGAAGTTTCTTTTAAATATAATGATAAAGGAAAAAGCAATGTTCTGTATTTTTGTATTAGTAGATGGAATGCCTACAACTTAAACAAAATTATAAAATAAACACCATTCAATATTCTTCTACGTGCAACCAATAAACTTTCATAATTCTCATAAGTGGTAAGGGTGTTAATGTTAAAAAATAACTAGAAATTATTTTGTCATAATGAATCAGTGTAAAAAAAATAAATGAAAGCAATTTGAAATGATAAAAACCGAAAATAATACATCAATCAAAAAGTTTTGCATAATTATATTATTGAGAATTACATTAGTTAATATACAATATATGTTTTCAATATAAGTTTCGCCCTTTTCTGACCGGCAGTCACTTCATTCACAATTGTTTGCTTTACAGGGTATGTATCAATTTATCTAGTATGCAACATACGAGTACGTGTAGGGAACACGGGGTATAACTAGCCTAATAAAAGTACAAACTACTGACAGTCACATAGCAAACGTGTATAACTATCTGCATTTTGTTTTTATAAATATATAGTTTTCGTAGAATTTTTAATTGCCTATGATTTTAAAGTTGAATGTATAAAACTTTCGAGCGTAATCTATAAATGTATGCATATAAAAGAAATATCGCTGCCCCATTGCATAGTATATGTATAATTAGGATAATTTGGAATTCGATGAATCTTTCGAAATGGATTATATATATGCAGCTATGTTATCAAAATCAGTGGTTGCTATCGCATTCAAAACTAAGGCCACGCAATTTCGAATTACCCAATTTGATTGGGCTGCCAAAACAGTGAGTATTTGTAGCCTAATAACAAAGAAATTGCCAACCAAATGATTAAATAATAACTGAATAATTGAAATAACTGATAGGCAGATAGCCGTCAATATTAGATGGGTCTAGGTGATGTACTCTCTGTCGCGTCGACGTCGCGTTGTGGATGCTACAACCACAATCGGCATCTGTTCAACATTCTCTGCATTCTCTATAACGTCATCGTCATCGTCCCCATCATCGTCATCATCGTCGTTGTCGGCGTCGTCGTCGTCGTCGTCGTCGTCATCGTCGTCGTCCTCGTCATCGTTGTCATCATCCCCGCCCGTTGAGTTGGACCACTCGGATGCAGTTTGGTTGCTGCACGTGGCGCTGAATTTTAAGCTGCTCGACATGCCGAAGGAAACAGACAGAGATGCGCTCAGCGATGAGGCATTTAAATTTTGACTAACTTCTATATCGTCCCCATCCTCGAGCACATCAATGTGCTGCTGCTGATAGCGTTGTCATCTGCCCGCGCCCAGCAGGAGCGCGTAATCATCGTTGGACTCGGGTATCGGGGCTGCCGCGGAGGCAGCAGCACGCGCCTGCAGAAAACTGCTGCCGCCGGCTTGTGGCGGCCCAACGCCGCCGAGAAAGTGCTGCTGATCCCGTTCGCGCAGATGCTGATTTGTGTCGCGTTGACGCGTCGACTGTTTCAAATTGGGGCCCGGCAAATGCAGTTGTTGTTGTTGGTAATTGTTGCTATTGCTATTTTCACCAGCCGCAACGGCGCCTGCTATGGGAAATCGAGATGGGGAATGATTTTGGTGTTCAGTTAGTGTACCCAATTGCCCAACATTAACGGGCACAATTAACCGGCTCGTTGTGGCGCCATATGTGGCATTATTGTTACCTGCTTGTGTGGAGCTGCCCCCTGGCATCGGCTGCTCCTGCCGCTTGCCAATTAAGTACTCGGACTCGCTGCTAGATCGCCGTGGACCGCGCGCCAGCGGCTGATATGTGTTGCGACCCTGAAAGCGGCGACTTATCGAGCTGCTGACCACGCCCAAATGCTCCGTAACATCCTCCTGCATGTCCGAGATGTCCATCATGGAGAGAAAAGCTCGACACCAGCTGTGGTTCGGATTATTCCAATACTGTGGCGAATTAATATGGAATGGATGATGCGGGAAGCTGTAAATGTGCGCCACGGCCGCAATAAACATTTCTATGCATATGAGAAAGTTCTACAAAAGCAAAAGACAATAGAATAGATTGAGCTTGATACACATACAGATTAGACAAGCTATTGAGAACCCACTTGCAGCATGGACGCCAGATTGGCATCGCCAACGTCACCAAAAATACCCTTTATTATTCCATAGTACACCAGCGCATTAAGCAGCACCCCTTGGCTGATAAAAAGGTAAGTTATTAGTATCTTTTGCGATAATTTAGTACAGTTTAAGGCACTTACAAAAACGAAAAGAACACAACAGCCTTTATGCACAGAAATTTCGGTAAGGGTTTCATGGGCTTCAAGTCCTCCTTGTTGGCCCTGTAGAATAACACCAGGCAGTACATGGCCACAAACTGAGAGATATTGTTAATGACCACAATATAGGGAAACGCCACATTCCCGGCAAACTCGCCCTCGCCATAAACGCCGCACAATTCGCAAATGCTGTGACGATAAAAATATAAATTATTGTTATTGTTGTACATTTCGTAGGTTAAAAGGTGGGTTTCACTGGAACTTCTCAGACAGATGCCCCAGTGTGTATACTTTACAACAAAATTGTTTGCATTCTTTTAATGAATCTACTTTCACGCCCACGTATTTATGCACTTTTATATATGTAGTCGTCTAATTTTGGCACAAAATGAGTTTGTTTATAAAATAGATAGAAAAATATCATTTTTGTTTTTCGTACAAACTTAAAACACCAAAAAAAAAATGTCTCGCCTTTATGTTCGATTCGTTAACCTGTTTTTCCACATGAATGGTTCGAAACTTTCTATCGTCTATTATTATTTATAACAAAAAAATAAAACATTTTCTTTTTTTCCGTTTGTTTATATTCAATTAAGAGTTGGAATATCTTTAAATATTCACTTATGCTGCCCCTGAGCTGACGGATTTACGGACTACCAAGTACTTATATCATATAGCTTTCATATGAACAAACGGAAAACAACTGCATTCTTAATAAAAACATATTTTATAGCAAAATATCATCAACATCAGACAACTATATCTTAGACGAAAAGATACTTTGCATATAAAAAAAACTATACTATAATATTAATCATCAATACCCCGTCTTTCAATGTTCCTTGAAATACCACATAGAGTCTTTTTGTTTTTGTGACGAGGAATTATTCCGCTTAAAAGCAATAGAAGCGTATGCTTTTACCGGAATTCGTTACAGATCGACGAACGTTTTAATCTATTGCAAATGAATTACGCGAAATTCCGAGCTAAGCTCGTCATATTATATAGCTTATAGGTAAATGTGCGACGTGGCAATCGTGGATTGTCATACTCACACTGAGATGAATGTGGTGATGGGTCGGACGACGGTGTACTGTAGAATGCCGTGCTTGCAGTTGTGGATGAACTCGCGACCCATGACCCAGGGTCGCATGCAGCAGAGCGGAAAGAAATGATGCACCTGCGGCTTGTACTCCATCGTTGCCTCCAGATCCATGCCGAGATTCAAATAGTTTAGCAAGTAAACCATGAAATTGTAGATCACATATGCCTCGTAGCACTCTCGCAGCGAGTCCACGTAGATGGAATGCTTCGGAAAGAGCAAACCCAGCCACTGTAAAGCGACACACAAATGAAAATCAAATTTCAATTGAGATTCGATTTCAATGACCCACTTACCGCATTCAGCGCATAGATGGGCACCATCCACACGATGCGAATGATGTGCTTCTGCAGAATGGGCTTCGTGAAGTGGATGACGTGTTGAATGATATGCCAGATGGAAATGGGCACGGCAGTTAGCACGAAGAGGCCACCGATCAATATCAACTGATCGTTTTGCTGGAAGCCGTCCTTCACCGAGTTCACGATGAGCAGCGGCACCACAATGATCGCGAAGATGACGTAGGTGACGATCAGCAGCGGCCGTATCCAAATGCGCCACTCCTCGAAGAAGCGGCGGATGTCCATGCGGCACATCCTGCACATCAATTCTGTTTTTTATGTATTGCGAGTTTTGCTTTCGTCACAAGACAAAGCAGCAGCAACGTCGTTGTTGTTTTTGTTATTGTTGCCGCCGCCCCGTTATTGTTGATTGTTGGCTTCGTTTGCTACGTTCGTGTCCCCCTTTTGTACCCTTTACATGGCACAGCATTTATTGCACCCACGCACTGTTTGCAAATGCTTAAAGCACATGTTGCATTCGCTTTTTTTGACACAACAACAACAACAACGATTTAGGCCAAACTGCTGAATGCAAATTACAATTATTTGTTAACTTTTGCGTTTTTTGTGTGTAGCGACAATCGCTAGATAAGGGGAAATTTCTAACTGTCTGGCAGTGCCGAAAACGCGTAGGTGCTGCAAAATGTCAAAGCATTTGCATAATTTTTCAACACTTACGCACACAGAGTTGCTACCCCATTTGAATAACATTTCTGTTATAATTTCCCAGAGCTGAACAAAGTACTTCGCCAACATTTCCCATTGCTCCAATTGTAAAATGTCCACGGATATTATCGTATATATGTATTTTAATTACAGATTATAGAATTACATATGCATATCCCATACAGATAAAAACATTAAAAGCTATTAAACATATATGGTGTCCTTTAAGCTGCTGTTGCGATGCAAAAACAATATCGCGTCAATCTGATTCTGACTGCCAGTAAGCATATAACGCTTATTGTAATCATAAATCTGTTCCCTCAACACCTTCTTGAAATTCAGATTGACAACACCGGGCACACCCTGATAAAGCGTGGCCAAGTCGCGCAGCGTTCCATAAATATGACCCATTTTGTTCCACCATTCAATGGGCGACTCGTCCAGCTGAACAATCACCTCGTTGCGGTACCGCTTGAGATCAGTTTCCACAGTGCTGTCGGCATCTCGCTTTGGCGGATTGGGCATCTCTGGAGCATCAAAAAGCAGTTCCAGTTCTATACAAAATTCGTTTCAAATTGATTGAATTGATTAACGCATATGTTATCGAGCTAACTCACTTGACTTCTTGGCGCTGTGCGAGGTGGTTGCAGTGGAAGCGGCCGAGTTGATGACAGACTTGACATTTGGCTCCGTTTTAATGGTCACTGCTGGAGTGCTGCTAACGGATGCAGTGGCCGCCACCTCGCCCGAATCTCCACTCTGAGATTCAGTGGACCCTCCGCCGGCGCCGAACGTCTTGTTGTATTTCTGGGTCAGCATGCGCACACAGCTGTCCAGGTTGTCAATGGTGGTCAGGCGATGGAATCGCGGATCGAGCAGCGCAGCGCTGGTCAACGTGTCATTGGCTATAATCTGTGACTGGAGCACAGTGGCGATGGTGCGCTTAATGTTCATCATGAGCGAGTCATCCTGCTCGGCAATGCCCAGTTTCTTGATCAATATCTTTGATGTAATCGGCGACAGCATGCTGCACAGAGGCATGTCCTCGCCCCGCAAAGTGTCCAGGGCAATCTAAAGCACAAATCGGGATTAGGACATTACTGCTCGGGTAGTTCAACTCCCCTGACTTACCACTAGAGCGCTGAGCGCTTCGGTCACTGTTTTAGCCGTGATGACCAGTTGATCCATGTCCTCGGACCAGGATATGGATTCAGCAAAGAATTTAAGCAGCTCATACAGAGTCCAAGGGAAATGCTCATTATATGCTGGCAGCTCCGACACCTTGGAGCTAATCTCAGCTGAGTGGCGCTGTATGATATCCTTGACTTGATCCAGAGCAGCGGCCACATCCTCCAGCTCAAAGACGTGGCGCAGACACTTGTCAATCACTGACACATAGCACAGCACAACGGGTATATCTATCAGACAGATGTTAACGTGTTAGAGATCAAATTATATGGTATGTTTGGTATGGAATAGTCAGTAATTTATTAATTTATTAATTAATAATTTAATTTTAATTTGTATTTTTATTTGGATTGATGAAAGTACAGTTCCAAGATATTAGAGAAAAAAACAAAAATATATAAATGGTATTTGCACGCATCAATAAAACAGAATATTGCTCTACATGCATAAGCCATTATCAAAAAGCTAATAAATAATCCGCTAAACTATAGAAAACAACAAAATTTATGTTATTAATTTTTTTTCAATTTTTAAATTCTAAACATCGCTCAAGGCTATATATCTTGGGGGCGGGTAAACCGCGAAAATCCACATCTTCCACAATTTTAGAGCTGGTCACCAAATTAGGCTGATAATGTTTGGGTTTACAAAGTACAAAAATCGATATTTTTCCAAAATAACAATAATAATTAAGTCCGTTTTCGACTGTTTTAAGTAGTTATTATACGGTAAACGAGTGTTCCTACTTCTTTCTTCTTTCTAGTTTTTCCTATTGTCAATGAAAGTAAACTAGTTCTGCAGCACAACTAAACAATGAGCTGAATGCACAGCCAGGTTGTTTGTTTGTACTCACTCTTCTCCTTCAGATAGGCCTGCAGCAGATCCTCCTCGTCGTCATAGTTCACGATGGCCAGCGTGCAATTGGGCAAATAGAAGTCGGCGAGCATCTCGTCGAAGGAGATGTAGTCCGTGTACTCGATGGTGGCGTACATGACGCTGCGCACGCACTGCGTCTCGTCGCTCAGATAGTGATGGTAGATGCTGAGGAAGCGCCGCTGCTCGACGTTCATCCACAGCTCGAAGGCCAGGGAATACGGCTTCTCGGCGGTGAAGTCGCGCGTAAAGTCGCCCATTTCCATGAATTTGGATGCGTGCTGTTCGGTGATCAGCGAGTCGATCTTCTGGGGCATCGGCAGCGACGACAGGTTGCCCATGGACAAGCGAATGAACTCGCTGATGCCCAAATCGTAGAGGGTCTCCACGTTGCGCAGATCGCGCACCACAATATCGGCCAGGGCCTCCGGTAAATTGGTTATATAGTTGCGCACCTGCATGCCCCCGGCGCCCTCCTCATGCTTAATGCTGGGCCGCGTGTAGTGCATGGTGCCCGACGGAGCTGTACTTTTGCGCTTGCGAGCGTACTTGAGCTCGCGCGGCTCGATGCTGATGGAGCGATCCTCCTCCTCGACCAGGGTTTCGGCGTCGTCGTAGGTTAGCGGCACCATTGTCTCGTACAGCATCGTCTGGGAGGCGGCATCGTCTTCGGCCTGCATGGCTGCTGCGGCCACCGCAGCCTCGTCCATGTCCTCGTCCTCGTCGTTCTCATGGTGCGTGCGATTGTTGATGAACTCCAATTTGACACGGCGCGACGAGACATTCCGTTTGGACAGCGGCGGATGGTTCAGATTGCGCGGCGTCTTGCGCGGCGGCACCTGAATGTCGTTCTCCTGACAGAGGGCCTTGAAGAGGTCCTTGTGACGGTGCTGCAGATGCGCTCGCAGGTTGGTCGTGTTGCCGTGGTTGGTCAGCACCTTGTGGCACTTGATGCAGACAACATTCTGCTTGGTAATCACCTCGTCATTGTCGTTCGACGGAAAGCCAAAGTAGCGCCAGTAGACGCTTTTCATTTTCGGCGAATACAGCTTGGAAAAATTGAGCTGCGAGACATCCTCGTACTTGGCCTCGACGACCATTGGGGAGCTGGCGACGCCGTCGTTCATTTTTCGGTGATTACCTGCTTATTGAGATCTGATTACCGATGCCACAAAAAAAATAAGCGCGCAATTTCTCGATTATAGATAGTCAGTTCAATAGTCAATAGTTTTTTTATCTGTATCAGAAAGTACAGTTCAGAGTTGCCACGCGACAGAGTAGCCAATCGATAAGGCGAATGCATATATTGAATATTACAGATGCGCACAATTGTGTGTTGTTTATGTTTAATTGTTAGACGAATAATTATCGCTTCGCGTTTGACATTTGTTTGGCGTCGGTCAGCGTAAAAATGTAAACTGTGTGGAATTTTAGTTAACACTGATTGCATCACCAATCGATAGCTGGGGAAATTTCGGCGGCAGCCAGGGAAATTTGCCGAGGGATTTTTTCTTATTGCTGTATGCCCCTGACGTGAAGTTGGCTGCGATTTCCTTTTTGATTCGTTGTTGGGTAGCTAAAGGTGTGTGAAATTTTACAATGCAGAAAAAATAATATATTTAGCTAAACAGTGACTCGCAATATTCAGCGATTGATAACTGAAAGTGAGCAGCGCCTGCCAAAGCATCATCTGGCATGGAAATATGCGGGAAAACATGATTTAATAACCATACAAACGGGCAAATATGCCCAGCCACGTGGTGTGCGCTGCCCGCTATTTGGTTATAATGCAAATAACGATTAATGTGTGTGCGTCCGTGTTTTTTCTCTGTTGCAGCCAATCGAAACCGCCAAGATGGGTAAGGGTAACAATATGATTCCGAACCAGCACTACCACAAGTGGTGGCAGCGACATGTGCGCACCTGGTTCAACCAGCCGGCGCGCAAGATCCGCAGACACGAGAACCGCGTCAAGAAAGCCAAGGCTGTCTTCCCGCGCCCTGCCAGCGGTGCCCTGCGTCCAGTTGTGCGCTGCCCCACCATCCGCTACCACACAAAACTGCGCACCGGTCGCGGTTTCACCATCGAGGAACTGAAGGTGCGTCCCTTATGCTTTTGCTGGCTGTGCCTTCAAACTTAACTCACGCATTTTTTGTAATTTAGGGTGCTGGTTTGAGCTACTCCTTCGCCAAGACCATTGGCATTGCCATCGATCGTCGTCGCAAGAACAAGTCGCTGGAATCGCGTCAGCGCAACATTCAGCGCCTGAAGGAATACAGAAGCAAACTGATTCTGTTCCCCATCAATGAGAAGAAGATCCGCAAGGGCGAATCAACTGTTGAGGAGTGCAAGTTGGCCACACAGCTTACGGGACGCGTTATGCCCCTCAAGAAGGAGCAGCCCGTTGTTGAGTTCCGTGAGGTTACCAAGGACGAGAAGAAGTTCAAGGCGTTCGCAACTCTGCGCAAGGTACGTTGAACCCTAATCTTAAACAATTGGCAATTGTTAATCGCCATGTGTTATTGTTTACAGGCACGTACTGATGCTCGTTTGGTTGGCATTCGCGCTAAGCGCGCCAAGGAGGCAGCTGAGAGCGAAGAGGGCACCAAGGCCGATCCCAAGAAGGCCAAGAAGTGAACAGCATAAAGACCTGATCATTGTGTCTACAATAACATCAACCAGAATAAAATTTTAGTTTTTTCATAAACATGAATGCTTCGCTGTCGTTTTCAATTTCGTTTCAAATTATGTGCAACAAGAACTGTAAACGCTTAGAAAACTAATTCTAAACACAACACGGTCAGCTAATGTAACGTCGATTAGAGATCGTGCTCTGTTTATATATAATACAACATTCGCTAAGCGAATAATCTCTTAATAACGATTCCTATGGGAAGTCGCCTTTGGTTGTAGAGAACAATAAACCCCAGTTGGAACAATGGGCGGTTTTACTCGTGCAGGTGTGTTGATCGCCTTTGCACAAACACAATATCAATCCTATTTGTGTGCATTCAGTATTGTTAAAATGCTTGCAACTGTAACGTTATAGATTATCACAGCATAAAGAAAATTTTGAAAAAATACCAGTGTAAAGATATTCTTCTGATGGAAGTCAAATTATCAATTTATCAAATGTTGGCGTCTAATTAATCGTTCGACTAATTACAATCAAGCAAAATCATGATATCTTGAATTTTATGAGAGTTGAAAGGAAGAAAAAATTATGTGTTATACCCTGAACCCAATAAAAATGGGTAAAAAATGCTATATGGTTTTATGCAAATGTAAGAAACAGGCGAAAGGAGGCTTTTCTGGCCCATTAAAGTATATACTTGGCCAGCATCACTAGCTGAGTCGATTTAGCCATATTCCATTTTAGAGACTGTAAAAGATATAGACAACATTTTTTTTTAGTTTATGCAGAAAACCGTTTTCTTGAAATCGATAAACATCCTTGTTGCTCAGATCGATAATTCATCTACCGAGCACTTCAAGTCTCACACAAGTATCAAAAAATAATTAGCTTTTTTTCCGTATTGTATAGAAGAATATATATTTAAAAGTTAAAATTTGTCCTTCCAATACTTATAGACAATTGTTTGAATTAAGAATATATATATGCTCAATAGTAGAAGATGCCTCCTTCTGCCTGTTCCATACACTATGCCCTATACACACATACATATATAAAGTATAACAAGACTATCTTCTTTGATATGTGCCATAAAATAGAGTATACAAATTAACTGTACTTCAATATTTGATCTTAATAGCTTTACTAGCTTTTCCAAGCTAAAGTTCAATTCATATTTGTGTCCTTTTCAACAACCCACCCATAAATCCAATAGAGAGGCAGACATATGACCACATTTCATTGAGAAATTATAATCAGTACACAAGATTAACGACATTTGGTGTAACATATGCAAAAGGAAAACTCTTGTTTCTCCCGTAAAAAAAAACTAATAAAGGGTTGCAGTTGTAGCTGCGGCCCAATTCAATTATCGAGCTGTGGATGTGGATGCGGATGCTGCCTGGCAACCCGCACCTTGAACCTTGTTTATGCATCGTTCAACGATTTTTATTTCATTTAACCTTGTTTTCGGGACTGTCGCTTGTTTCGCGTCAAACACATTCAAATTTTTATTATTGAAATTTATGAGCGCAAAAGTGATTTTCCTCATAGTTTTTCCTGCGGTGCCACTGACATTTTTTTGTGGTTGTTATGCTGGTGGCTTAGGGTGTCGCCGGGGTTGGTCGGTAGCAGTAAACAAGCGAACCGAACGAACGCCTGACACCAGCCGTAATTGGCAATTGTTTTTCTGCTTATGTGTGTGTGTGTGTGAGGTACCTTTTGGGTGGCTGCCCAAAACTTTTTTGCAACATGTGCGCGGGGCCCATCAAATGCAGACCCGAGTCCTTCTTTGTGTGGGCTCATTTGAATGCGAGTGACAAAGTGAGAAAGTTGTTTGAATATGGAAAAAAGATTCAAAATAAAAACTACGAAAAAAAACCTTAAAAAAAAGGAAAGTTTATTTTGCCTTGGCGGACTGAAATTTAATTTTAATTTGACACTTTATGCCGTAAATGCATTTCGCACACTTTACGTGTAAAATCAATCAAAATGTTTTTCAAGCGCTACATTTGCAACAGAGCCGTAATTGATGTCAGACCCACCCTGACCATCCTTGCCACAGTGGGTTAATCTGCATATGTGCGGAATGTGCGGAGATATACGCGTTCACAAATGTATTTTGTGTGTAGTATGTGCCCAAGTGTCTGCACCGTAAACGCAATCAGTGCTTAATGATCCATACAGCAATTGGATTAGTGCGTGCCTGCCAGGCAAACACACACACACACACACACACACGCACACCAGGCAGGCGGCAGCAGGAATATAGCCGTTTCAGGAGCTGCAGGAGCTGCAGGCATAGTCGGATTCTACTTGCTGTGATTTGCATTCGAAAGACGCGCAGCTCAAGCTGCCGTCGACTCGTCTGACAACATATGCAATTTGACTATAATAATCGCAATGATTGCGGTTAGCAATTGAATTTATGTTTATGTGGCAAGGCTCTCTTTTTTTTAAATTAAAAAATATTTAAAAAATTTTTTTTAGCAAATTTTCAGCGATTAAATTTGTATATTAGTAACAAATTCCTATAATATATATAAACATTTTTACAATTTGAATTGCACAAAGTGGGTATTTTTAACTTGAGAACATAATTCTTATGGCAATAACGTTTATTATAATCTTAAATACCTAAGACTTAAATACATTACTTAAAAAATTAAACGTTGATTTACATTAAGAACATTACACGGTTTTTGAGGAACGAGAGTTATATGAAAGAAACATGGTCGATTTCGAAATCAAGAATAATTCAAAATCAATATTTTCTTTCATTTTAAAAACAAAACTGTACGAATTCTTCAGCCCGACGTTTTTTTTTTTAATAATAATTTATTAATCGAAACGAGGCAAGGATCATTGCCTTATAAACTTTAACTAATTCTCCGAGTAAATCTACAATTTACAATACTTAAACTTAAATTTACAGTACTTCTGGCAGAGCTGAGACACCTTCAAAGTATAACATTTTTTTTAACATAAAATCGCAATCTTTTTATATCTTCCCATAAAAAAAATTGACTTAAATCTAGAATATCTCAAAAAATACGAATTTGTAGTACTTTTCTATAACTTTTCAATATAAACTTTATATTAAAAATGTTTTTCATTTCATAAAACCGCTTTCCGGTTTTTAATAAAGCCCTAAGATCTAAACAAACTCTATCTTTCTCTCTTTCTCGCCATCTTTCTCTTTTTATTTACCCACTCACTTATAATTGATTAACCAAATCTGTAACAACCCTCAGCTCTACCCCCCAATAAAATGCTTATTATTTTTCCATAAAAAATCACCCAAAACAGAGCCGAAAAAAAAGAACACAACAAAACATATTAATCAAATATGCAAATAAGCAGAAGGCATGCACTGAACAACACTTACCTAGACCACAACAATTTGTTTGAAATGCGCAATTTATGACAACCCTGCACGGTCCCTGCTCGGGCGCCATTTAAGATTTTCACGCATCATCGATCAAAAATTGGCATATCATAAAAAACGCGCATGCAAATATAAGGACCCTCATAAAATAACACCTAAGAAGGAAGGAACGCCTGCTGTTGCTTTTTTTTCTCTCGTTTTAAGTGCCAATCAAAAGGCAACAACTCCGCTCGATTATGAGATCAATGCCGGGGGGAAAAGAGACGCGGGACGGGTCTAGCAAAACAAATCGTAAAAAACGCAAATTGCAAAGCGAATCGAACAAATGGGCGCGAAATATCAAAATCGCATTAGATCGAATACAATAGGATGGCAATTTTTGCATATGCAAAATATAATTGGCGAAAAATATGCAAATGAGCTGAGCGCAGGGGAAAACTGCATGAAATTGTAAATTGAAAAAATAGAGAAGAGAGAGAGAGAGAGAGAGAGAGTGAGAGAAAAGTGAAACCGCATCAAAGAGCACTTATTACAATTGGCATGTTACCGGCGACAAGTTGAATGTCCTTCGGCGTTGACGTGCCTGTGTCCTGGACCGCCCCATTGTGAGCTGTAGGCCAAAATCAATTTGCATATGGGGGCGTGACATTTACAACAACAGCACACTGACGTCCACATTTTGGGGCATTGTGCCAGAAAATTACAAAATGTTGCCTGTCGCTGCACTTAGCCGACTCTGAAGTTTGAGATAATTAATGTGGCAATATTCTAAAGGACCTTTTGGCAAATCTGTGTGTGTGTGCGTGTGTATGGGTGTCTGCCAGTGGGTGTGTAACTGAAGTAAAAGCATTTCAATGTATTTGATAGGCAATTTCCGGAACTTGACCTGTCAGCTTTGCACGGTAAAGGGTCTTAGGGCATCCGAAAACAGAGTGCCATGATTGTGCGAGAAGGAGCATATATAGGGACATGTATATATAATCAAATCACAATTTAAAGCGTTTAAATTCAGCGCTTTGCTGAAGTTTTCAAAACGTTATAGGGGAAATTATAAACTGATAAGTGATATTAAAAGGCATATTTCAATTTAAATTTCGTTATATATAATTTATTTATAATTTATTATAAAAATATGTATATTTATAAATTTTAAAATACATTTTTTTTTTTGCATTTTCTGGCTTTTGAAGAGCCTTATAATACTTTTTTGATTTTTATTAATTTAGCGTAAGTGTTTGTTTATTATTAAACTCGTTCATTTATAGAGGCTTTAGTATACATTTAAACTAAGTATAAATAATTCGAAAACAAGTAGTTTCATTTTATCAAAAATATTGATACAAAATGTAACATAAAATTTAAAATTTAATATAACATATTTATCATTAAAATAACCCACAATCTATCAAGTAGTACAGCTAAAGTAAAGTGCTTTAAATTTTCACTCAAACCACAAATGTGGCCAATTTTCTAAAGGGACTCGAAACCGCAGCCAATTGAGTATCACTTGAAGCAAAACAATTACACAACTGTCCAACAGCAATAGAAAAGGAAAGTCCCGGCAGAGCGGAGTTTATCGCATAATCAACAGCAGACAACAGATTTAAATTTTATACTAAAAAACACATGTTCGAAAATTGTCCAGAGACCACATGAAACCACCAAGCCACCCAACCACCAGGCAATCAAAACCAAACCGGACGAGCCCACATAACGAACCCAACAAGTGAAACATTTGAATGCGGTCGGCTTTAAAATCAAGTGTCTGTGTGTAATGCGATATTTAAATTTTATATAAAACGCGAATGCAAAAAAAACCAAACTGTTTCAGTCCGATAAGGTAGTGTGAGGGATAGTAGCGAAATGGGTGGGTTGTCCAAAACCTGTTAATGTGCATACAATAGAGCCACTTGGGCCACCCTCTGGTAAGCCAAACGATCATTTAATCACGCCGTGGGCCGTTGAACAACCCCTGGACGGGGAGGGCGCATAAAAAAAGGTCGCCTGACTTTCAATTAATCAAATTATCGCGCCGAGGGTTGCGGGCGCAGCCGCCACTCGAAAATTGCAGCCGGGCAAACATTTGTCCACTTTTTTTTTTTTTTTTTTTTTTTGCAATTTGTACAGGTCAAACATTTTTGAACTGGCGAACGTTTATTTTTAGTTTTTTTGTGATTGTTATCATTTGTCGTGCGCTCTGAGGAAACATCAATAAATTGTCAAAAGCTGTCAAAATTTTTAATGACTGTGTGACGCCTAATAACCGAAAATCGATTTGTTCGAGGCGCGCCATTTGATATCGGTTTGCAATTTTTTCAATTCTTCTTTTTTATGACGTGACTGTGAACATTTTTATGAATTGCTCGCGAATAGTTTATTCTATACTGTGGTTGATCAGACCCCATTTGAAAATTTAAAGCGTCAGCTGAATTATTTTCCAGTCAACCAGTAGTTGAACATGTGGGCAGGACAGAAAATCAATCATCGTCCACGGTGTAAGACACTCGGCACTGAAATGTTCTATTAAATTGTGCCCAAGCTATCATATTCAGATTAATCATTTAATTCCAGCAAGTATCTTTTAAAAATACCTGTCACAATTTTATTTAAAATTTAATTTTAATTGTGTTTATTATCCATTTAAGCGGATGTACTCTATAATGAGCTTTCATTTTGTTCAAGCCCATCCAATTTTATTAAAACTCTTACTGTTAAAAATGTGTTAGGATCATCAAACTAAATTCTTTAATACCTTCTGTGAATAATTTTCAATCATAATAAAAATCGTATGGCATAAAATTTATATGAAACGGAATATATTAACGGAATAAGTGAGTAGCTTTTACAATTGTAAAGATAAATTATTCAAAATCAGAAAAATATTGATCTGTTCAAGGTAAATAAAAACAAACTTATAAAATTATGTGGGCATAAATTTAATTATAATACAAAAATACAAAAATTTTGGAATTATTTTAAAAATAAAATAAAACCCTGTCTCCCTGTTTCCAAAGTAAGATATTGTAAAATAGAGGAATTGAAAAATACCATGCCAATTTTTTTATAATTGCCGATTTATTTTCGAAAAATGATTTCTTATAATTACATAAAATATAATATTATATCTAAATATATAAAACATAATATAATATTGAAAGAATACAATATAATGTAAATATAATCTAATATTAAGATTAATTGCTTTTAATTTTCTCTGATTTCGTTTGAGTGACCCGCAGTAAATAGAATGCAGAGCAGAAGCATATTATTAATTTTTAGATTCTGTAAAAAAAAAACAAGAAAAGGAAAAGTTTAACCACTATATCTAAAAAGTCGTAACGATCTATAGAGCAGATTCTTTTTATCGATTCTAGTCTCTTCAATGCATCCAAGTTTTATAACATTTCGAGAGAGTTGCTCTTGAGTTGAAATTTCACAATATATCAAGCGGATTTACGCCCGATCAGTCCAGTTTAAGTACAATAAAAAATAAAAAGAATAGCGTTGGAAGCCTACAAAATTAACAGTTCCCACGAAATGCTCTGAAGTTATCACGTTGAAAGCGCAAACCGCAACAATCAACACTTCTGCACCTGTGCCCAGCAAAAAAACCGACCGCAACAAGAGTTCCGCCTGTCAGTTCTGTGAATCCGAGTTCCACCCCATTCGTGGTATACACTATTTATAAAACTATATATAAACCTGGATTGCATGCACGTATTTTTGGCTCTAAATTGCAAAGTGCAAGTTGTGCTAACCCTTTGGCTTTGATTTTTGTTGGGATATCATTAAAAACCCTTTAAGGTCTGAAAGTACAAAAAGCAAAAAAGACTTATTAAAAAAAAACAGGAACGTGGCAATGACAACGGGACAAGTCAATGGTTGTATAACATGCATAAATTATCGTAACCGTAACAGTCCCATATATTTCACTTCATTAACGGCCAACACGCCCTTCGCACCACCCTTAACCCTTTCTGGACAAACGGGAACGCTTTTAAAAACGGCGACAACAACGGCATATGCAAATAATGCCGCATCATTAGTGCGTGTAGAATCTGAATCGGATTCACAAGCTGAGCCAGAATCGACATCAGAATCGGAATCAGTGCAAGTGCAGACCGTTGAAAGGGTTGCGAGTGTGGAGCACGTGTCAATAGCTGGCTGAAACATTTTTGGACTGCACTGCGAACAGAAATTGAACCTGTGACCTCACCACGCTCATGTGGTTGTTGTGAATTTGTACAACGTTTTTTTCTTTTCTCGGTGTCTGCATATGTTGTTGTTCCCAGCGATTAGTGAGCTATGGATATGGAAAAATTTGCTTTTAGCCATTTGTCTGTTGCGGTTTGGCTGGGTCAAAAGGGTTGACAGCAGAATGAATGCCAAAACAAGTCGAAAAGTTGACTATGTTAAATGTGCCAAAAGTTTTGTTTGTCACGAATTTTGCAAAAGTTTTCATATATTACTTTTGTCCAAAAGAATTATAATTAATAATAATAATAATTTTATCAGCACTTTGTGTCGAACAAGTTATAGGCTCAACGAATTAATTAAAGCCTAAGATTTCAGAACCAATTCGTTCTTGAAAATGCTTCAAATAATTGATTTCTTAATCGATAAATAAGATTGCAATAATAAGATTAATAAGAATAAAGTAGCATAAATAAAATAAAATTTCTGGAATTAAGTGCAAAATACTCTTCATAAATTTCGTGCTTGAAATAAGTGTAAAATGTTTTTAATAGAAGTAGATTAGGTTACTTAATAACTTAACAAATATTATTTATTAATTTTTTGTTCATAAAAATTTTTTTTAATTTATTTGTTCTCAAGTTATAATATATCTTAGTTTTTTCTAAGTGTATCCTTTTACTGCTAACCTTTTATTTGAAATATTTTTAGCCATTTCTCCAACTGAAATTCCTTTAATATATGTTTTAACTCGAAATCTTTTTAACCAAAAGTCAGTTAAAATATTGCACCTTTTCTAATAATCTAAGCATCTTTCGACCGCCCAAAATGTGCTACTCGGAATTTGTTCTATTAACTTCGGCCGGCCTTTATTTTAGCTTATCATATGTTTAACGCCTCCTGCAGTTGTGTTCGGCTCTGGACGGTTTTTTCCCACACACCGAGACGGCAAATTAAGCCACAACAAATTTGACCTTGTTAAGTTTGCACAAACAGCAAAAAAACAACAAAAAAACACGAAAAAGAAGGAAAAAAAATCCAAGGAGTCTGGCAGATTCCCAGCATTGTTTTATGACCAGCTCACATAACCGAGCGTCGACAAGGCAGTTGCCTACCTCAGTTTGTAGGTGATCAATGGGCAGTGCCGGCATCGAGCAACGCGATGCAGCGGGCAGGTACCCACGTTTAATCCACTCATAAGTCACGCCGTCGTTTTGTATCCACATGCAGCATGCAACATGCAACTGTGTGTTTCTGTGTGAAGCGAAGGCGGAGCTCCGAATGAACTTACGCTGCCAACCATTTAAGATGTGCTCCTTATCTCACTTGCCGGGCAAATAGTTTGCCGATAGTTCAGAGGGAAGGCACAGAGTTTGGGGTTAGACAAAAGTCAAATTTACAGGTATCGCCTTTTTATCTTCCTAAGCGATGGTTTAGATTGAATGGTTTAAGGTAAAGCGAAATGGTTTTCATACTGACTTATCTTAAAAGAAACTTGCTCTTATAGCAAATAAAAATTCAATAAAAATTTCCCATTAAAAATCTGAAAATCTCATGAAACACCATCCTATCTTCCAGAAGGGAATATCTATCTTCCTTGTGGAATATAATACTACAATTGCAAATCCAAGCGAAAACGATAACATGGAATACATGAATACATATTCACATATTTTAAAGATTCCATTAATACTTTTTTAAAAAATTGTCGATAGGCTAGTTCATGTTTAAGACCAGTACCTTGACTTAAAATTCAGTTTGTGAACCCTTTATTAATGAAGCCAGGATAAGGTGTGAGCCTTGGTTCGTCATATTGTTCCTAATTTTTTATATATTATTAATTTATGTGTAGGATTTCTTTTAGTAAATTCTTTATTATATTTTATATTTAATACATAATTATTATTTTATTTAATTTTTTTTTTGTGCAATCGATTTTACTTGAGTTTCAGTTTATAAGAGGAGTTGAAATTTCTGACCCTAAAAAATTCGTGTCTTCTGCGTCATGAAGTTATTGAAGGGTATATTGTGTAGAGCCGCAGTAGAATACTCTTAATATTGAGTAATATATTTCATATATATTTCATATTATTCATGAACATAATAATAGCTATATCACGACTAATTGTATGCATGAAAGTGTTAACCTTTCCATAACATTCAATTAAGTACTTAGAGAGCCATTACTAAAGCTTGCCGAACTGTCGTCCTCCAGGGCAGTTGGAACCTTCTCACATCATGACACCATCTACAGGCAAAAAAGCACAACAACAACAACAAGCGCAAGCTACAAAAAAGAAGATCTTTTGGACGCCGCCAAGTGCAAGAGCGACTTGCGCAACCGAAAGATAAAAGACAGCAACAAAAGCACAGGCAGTGTTGAAAAAAGGGCAGCAACAGCAACAGCAACAACAACAACAATATATTAGTATTGGCAAAGGAATCCCAGCGAAAAGAGCACGACGATCGCCTTCACCTTCGTCCAGGGCATATGCATACAAGACGGCGATGATGCGACGATGTGATTGAAACAAAACATCTTATTATTACCTACGACCGACCGACCGACCGACGGGCCGACCCCGTGCGACCTCGATGTGGACCTGGACATGGGCATGGACCGGGCTCTGACACTGGACGTTGCCACAAACAACAAAAAGAGCGTGCAAAAACAAATTCCCACGCTCAGAGGCTGCCTTTTGTCGACGTCGTCGTCGTCGTCGTCGTCATCGTCATCGTCATCATCAGCTCCGTTGTCGTTCGTCCCCATATAAGGCGCAATCTGGGAAACGTCCTTACCGCCCCATTCCGAAGATTGTGCGAAAGCTGAGCTGAGCTGAGCCGAGAAGTGGCCAAAAATTTCTGTGGCTTTCTTGCAACGCCCCCCAAAAACAAAAGTTTGCTTACTTTTGTTGTTGTTGTTGTTGTTGTTGTAGGCTGGGCCTGCAGTTTTGTGATTGATTTCACTTTGGTCTCTGGTATATGGCTCTTGACTTTCACAGCTCATTGGTCCCGCAATGTCGCTCACACGATGCCATACCGACTGGCATCCAGAGGCGTCCACATACTGGCCAGCAGACAGGTTGAGAATCGACAGGTATCAAGTGGTGAGCGCTCATAATTATAGTATTTAGTGGTGCGTAAAATGTTATACTTTTTTTTGTCAAACAATTTTTGATTTTTAAATTGAGCAGGGGTAGTCATGCGAAGGATCAACAAAGCGATGCTCATTGCTTGGAATCAAGTTGCAAAATAATAATGAAATATTTATTTTATTTTACAAACAATTTTTATTCAAAATTTTCAAGTTATAAAACATATATATTTTATTTAATTTTTAGTAGTTATGCGTTATGTAGTTATAATATATAAATATTCTTTTTTATTTTAAAAAAGAATTGAAATTCAACATTTTTAATTTATCAAATAAATATATTTTTTTTATTATATTTTAAGTTGATATTAATAGCTTTTTCGCTCATTTATAAAATTTTTTATTTTCTTTATCCATTTTTTGATTTTACTAATTTTCGAATAGAAACTTTTTATATATATTTATTTAATTTTTAATTTTTCTGTGTAGAACTCACAAAGTTGAATTTTTGTTAAATTTTATTTATAACATTTATTTTAGTCTTTCATGGCCAATTATTTTTATTATTAAAGCTCCCATTGGAAGCACCCTATGCATATATCCAGCACTTGCCATTGAACATTATTATTTTGATTTTATTAATGTACCGTAAAATCAAAGACCATAATACCTCTGTTCGATGAAAGCTGAGACGCACTCAACTCAAAATCAGCAGCTAGCAGATGCTTGAGCAGCCTGGGAGTCCGATTTTGAGTCCGAATCGGTTCGTGTTGTTGTTGTTGTTATTGTTGTTGCTTGCCTGCCTGCCCGTGAAATCAGTGTTATTGATCAAACTGCATAATCAAGTTGCAGGCGCTTTTTATTATGCTGCCAGTTGCCGAAAAAGCAACCACCACACATACAACTACAACCACAAGCATGCTCAGTCCGAACGGCATTATCGTCTTCACCATCAACGTCATTATCGTCAATGACATTTACGTTGACCAACAGGTTGCCTGCTTCGGTTGTTCGTATTCAACTTCACCGCGCTGCAGCGAGGGTTGCTTACTCAACACACAGGGCCACAGACAATGCTGCGTTGGTGGTGTGGGCAGTTGCCCATGCAGCTGGTGGTGGTGGTGGTGGTGGCGTTGCTTCTGTTCTGGTGAGTTTTTTCGGTTCAACTTGTTCGACATTCGCTCGCAATTCGCACTTGCGTACGGTCGTGTTCTCGCGTCGAATCACAAAAATAACCTGGAAAAAATCCAAAACGGTTAAGAGTTCAAAAACATCGTCGTCGTCGTCGGTTGTGACTGCAATTGAAATCAATTGAGTGCAATTTGCAAGTGCATAGTTTTTTCCAACGAACTGAACAAAATGTTTGCCTAAGACAATCTCGTTAATTAATTTGTCGCGTGTGTCGCCTGCAACGCTGTGCTCCAAGTAATCAGCGCAAAAAAAAAACGCCAACTAAGTCAGTTCCATCAACTCTAATCGAAAACATAAACAAAGCCAGCGCGCTAACTATGGCCGACGAGAGTCTGCACACAATGCCATTGGAGCACAATATAGACTATCACATTGTCACATTGTTCGAGCGCTTGGAGGCGATGCGCAAAGACTCGCACGGCAATGCCATCAACAATCGCCTCTCCAGCACCCTGCAGGCGCCCAAGCGCAGCATGCAGGCCGAGATACGCACCCTGGAATTCTGGAGGTGGGCATTGGCTTTTAACCATTAGCATTACCAACTAGTCGTAGTTCTGGTCGTAATCGTAGTCTTGCTTTGTTTGGCTTGCTTATTGTTTTATGTGAATTCTGGTCGGTGGCTGTTTAACTTGTGCGGCTTTGTTGGCCGTCTGAATAATGCCTAACTAAGCGAAATTTAAGTGGTTTGTGTTTGTCTTTGAGGACTTCGCGTTTTGCTCGCAAATGCTTGCACAAACTTTACAACAAATTATATTATTATTAACGTGTAGATCGAACAATCAAACTATTTTTTTTAAATGAACCAATTATTTTATTTTATTATGTAGTTTGACAATTGAATTTTAATAATTTTATTTTCCTTATTTTATTTGAATTGCCAAAGTAAAAATGTAAGTTTTATCAACTTCTTTGCCGAGAAACATTTTAAATAATCTTACAATAATGTATATCAAAAGTAATAATTCAGTTTACTTAAAAACAAAAGTTTTTCTTTTATATAATAATAAAATTGATAATGCAGAAATTATATATTTTAAAGCAATCGACCAACTTTAACTTTTTTAGGTGCATTAATTTTTTGATTTTATATTACTTTGTTTCTGATTTACAATAGGTGACAATTTAATTTCAATATTATTCTTTTCCTTGCTTTATAAAATTTTATGTTTATATTAACTTATTCAATTCGTTAAAAAAATATATATATATATAAGTTCTATGTCATGAAACGGTGTAAGTAATTGCGTAATATATATCAAGAAAATCAGTTGAGTTTATTTAAACACAAAAGTTGCTTTATATGTATAAGTAAATAATATTTATATGGTCAAAACATCAAAGTACAATTGCAATTGCAGTAAAAAAAATTGTAGTTGCAATATAAGCGCATTTTTAATTGAATATACATTTCTATAAAAGTACAAACATTTTAATTTGAGTAGTACAACGATTTTAATTATCAAGTAATCAATTTTTGCTTTGGCGCTGATTCTTTACTTTAAAGCAAAAAAAAAAAAAATTCAAATTTGCATTAGTTAGCACTAACCAGATTTTCTCGTTTACATTCTTCTTCAAATATTTGGAGCCAATTTTTATATTTCTTTCTTTAAAGCATGTTTTTATTTTATTTATCAATTTAAATGAATCTTAGTGCTTAATTCTCAAGCCCTTTAAAAATATTGCAGTCGAATAATTTGTTATGAAAATATCTGTTGACAGGCTGCTTTATATTATTATAATTACTGTTTCATTAAAAGTACATAAAGCAATTAAATTACAAAGCAACGCTATCCAACGCAGTTTAAATAAGTTTGCTTTACTGTTTTCTTTTGTTTTCGATAGCTATTTGTAATTTTAAAATGTTAAATAAAAGTTTGGCTTTAATGAGCAGCGTGTCCATGACAGCAGCCTGGGCATACAACACGCCTGAGCCTGGTGTGGCAATAGTTAGTTCCAATTAAGCGGCATCAGAATGCAAAAGTTAAATAAGAAATTTTATGGAAATTAACAAAATGCAAAGTTGGGCAACCAAATTGCAGCTGGCCCTCGAATGTTGAATGTGGCTTCGCTGCAGTTTGTTTGATTTTTCCGTATCGCAGAGCGGGGCAGTTGGCGTTGGAGGCGGCGCGAGGCGCGACAGACGTGGATGCCGGCAAGGGCGCAGTCCGTTTATGTATTATGTTTGCAGTTGTCCAGCTGTCCGGCTGTCTGGCTGTCCGGCGACGACGACCCCAGGCAATCGGCACTCCGAAGTCAGGCAGTCAGCAGCTGCTGCCCCTGTCTGCCTGTGGGTTTTTTGGGGCTTGGCTGTGGAGCCTCGACAGTGCCCCTCTGTGTGCTTAATTGTCATTGCTTGGGCATGCAGAAAAGGCGCTGAACAAGGCTGACATTGTGTGCAATTTGTAGCGCAACATAATTTCTGGAATATTTACTTTAATCATATGAAATGACATGCCCCAACTGAAGTATCTGTGCAACATACACCCCACTAACCCTCCCCCTGTTTTCTCGTATCTATCTCTTCTTGCAGATCCATCATCAGCGAGTGCTTAGCCTCGTTTCTGTATGTGTTCATCGTATGGGCGCAGCTGCGGGCGCCGGTGTGGGTGCCAGTGTCTCCTCGGTGCTGCTGGCCACGGCACTCGCCTCCGGCCTGGCGATGGCGACGTTGACGCAGTGCTTTCTGCATATATCGGGTAAGGCAAACAAGACAAACAAAAATGCCAAACAAACAGGCGACAAGTGTTGCATGTTTTTCTCTTTTGTTGTTGTTATTGTTGGGAGGGGGACACAAGCGCGCGCGTGGGAATTTTGCTGCCAACAAACAGCAGCAGGAGCACAGTGGGTGCCGTCGGAGCAGTCGCCACAAGAACCCCATTTCACATATTTTCGTTTGGTGTCTGTTTTTGTTTTTTTTTTCTCTCCTTCTCTTTTTTTGTTGTATTTTTTTAATTTTCCAAAAGCCAACGCACTGCGGTTGTTGCCCACGTCCGAGACTCCTCCCACTCCCACGCCCACTCCCGCTCCTTCGAGTGCATTTACTCGCACTCGCACTCGCACTCGCTCCTCCTCTTATCTCTGCGGGCGCACTTGTAGTGCCGTCGACTCTTGGCTCGCCGCTATTTCTCTCTGTTCTGTACAACTTCCTTGTGTATTTGTTCAACTGCGTTGACATTCAAGGCAATTAAATGTTTCCACAAAAAAAAAAAACACCATTATCTCTCAAGTTAAAGTCGGGACGGGCCGCCGCTTGGGAACATGTGTTTTTGATTTGCCTTTAAGTTGCATTCTGCATCTTTTGAGTTTTGTTCACAGCCAATTGGCTGCGCATTAAGTTATAATGTCAACTCTTCATCTCAGCCACCCTAGAAATGATGTTCCACGAAAGTGTCAAAATGTTTAATTTAAAGGCTTTTCAGGGAGGCATATATTTCAATAAAAAAAATATATATATATATAAATATATAATAAATAAATAATATATATATATATATTTTTTTTTAAATTTATTTATTCAGCAATCAGTGTGCAGAAATCCCTTTTATATTATTTATTCATTTTTAATTTATAATAATTTTTTACATATTTAAAAAATCAATTCATAAATATAAATAATCAATAAATAGTTGCCTTCAACTTTTTTTTAATTTTTTACTCTCATAAAGATTTTCATACATCACCTTCAGCCATGTTCTTACCGCCCTGACAGCTTAGGCCCTAAAACATAACTTTTTAATCCCAATTTACCTGGAACAGAAGCAATTTTGCTGCGTGTTAAATATTTAATGATTAATCCACTTATCTGGCTTTCTTCTTTCGCTCCACAGGCGCCCACATCAATCCCGCCGTTACCTTGGCCTGTTGTGTGGTGCGTAGCATCTCCCCAATACGGGCCGCCATGTATATGACCGCCCAGTGCGGCGGAGGCATCGCAGGCGCCGCTCTGCTCTACGGGTAAGTCAAACAATATCCCAGCATTTTATCTTTGAGATAAGCAGATTAATACTTTTCTGTGCTCGCTCGGTAACAAGAACTACCACAAGTTGCGAAATTTAAATAGTTTCAATGCATCAGATGCGTTTGATCTAAAACTTTTATTATTTAACATTTTTGAGGTTTCCAAATTTTTATTAAATTTTAAGTAATTTTGAAATTTTTGTGTGGCAATATTGGGTTTCCAAATAGAGTAGACAAGTAATAAATAATAAATGAAAATCACGTTTAAAACCGAAACAAAAGAATGATTTGAAAGATTTCCAAAATATTTATTTATATAGTTAATCCTTCTTCTCTCAGTGTATATTTTTTATTTTGATAATATTTTTACCAACACTATAAATATAAAACAATATTCTGAGCAAGTTCTATTGCAATTGATGAGGGAAATGCTCTGGAGCCTTTCATTGGAATTCTTTTTGGAATAGTGTATAATTATTTACAGCAGGTTTTTCCTTAAGAACCAATTTCGTATAGGTGCCATTTAAACAGGGTGTTCAATAAGTCTAACATGTGATGGCAATTTATGCAACTTCCATGACATAGCCTGGGATTTGATCCCGAATCCTTGCAGTTCAGTAATTCAATATATTAGACTTCACTTCGAATCTACGACGTTTAATTGAAATTTTAAATGTATATTTCCATTTTTTTTATATTGGTTGAATTTAAAATAAAATTTACAATTTTTGTTTCATAATTTTTTAAATTAATTACAACATTTGCAATTTTAATTCTTTTTAATATACATTTGTATGTATATGATTGCTGCCAAATATACCGAATAACTTTAAATCTTCCCAGTTGAAGTACCACACAGCCTTTTCCCTTAAGCTGCTTTGATTCTAAGTAAAACTCCCATATGAAAAGTCAATTGAGCATGAAATTCATTTCAATGTAAAGTATCTTTGACCGGGCCCAAAGCAATTTCAATGACCAGAGCTTCGTTTCTGTGTTCTGCGGGCGATGGTATGCAAAAACAATTTGGAATTAAATCCAACAAGGTGCTCAATGTCACTCTAATCACTAACGCCCGATGCGGTGACTGTACTGTAAGGACACTTTACCGAAAATCATTTACAGGAAATACGAAGTTCATGTGCAAAAAATGAAAGAACTAGGGAAATGTATAAATAGGATATGCAGGTAAGTGTTGTGTCCTCTGCACACACACACACACGCACACACACACTCGCACCGTTACGCACAAGCACCTGCATAGAGCGCAGGTAGACGCTCACCTTAGCTAGGAGTTGGGCTCTACCCACGTTCATCAACTAGAGAAAACATCTGCCGTTGCTGGCGACGTGATTTCCCATTTTTGAGAATGCGTTGCTGTCAGGACCGGATTCCTTTTTGTCGAGGCCATCGCCATGTGCTGCATAGATACACACGCACACACACGCACCTAAACATTGTGTTGTGCGAGGATACGCACAAGGTTGCAGGCATAGCCAAATCTTTCTACAGCCTGTCAGCGTCTTTTATGCCTAGATAACGGCGCAGGATATGCGTGTGGAATATCACTCATTGTCTTCGACAGAGAGAGAGAGAGAGAGAAAAGGAGAAGCAGAGCGAGGGGGACAAAACAATGAAGAAAACCGTCTGCTTCTGCGCAGTATTTTTTCAAACAAATTTCGCTCCAATTTTTTTGTTGTCGTTGTGCGTTGAACTCCTTTTTGGGAAAGTTAATGCGCCTGCCCCTCGCCCCTCGCCCGTCGACCCTCGCCTGTCGCTCGATCTGTTCAACATCTGTTTTGCTGTTGATTTTTACCCCTGGCTCCTTTATTTCGTTTTTTTTCATTCTTCCTCCTTTTTAAGTGCGTTGGCATCTTTACTTTCTACAGACGCGCAATCCGAGTAGCCGCTGCAACCGAAACATGTTTCAGCTGCCACTCCGATCAGGTTCGTATCTTCTGCTTGTTTTTTTTTGTTTTTTTTTTTTTGTATTCCGTATCTTCAATAGGGTGCCCATGACTTCGAGCTGAGTTTTAGTCGGAACATATGTTTCCAACCGTAACTGGGCCTAGTGAGCCTGGCTATGTCAGTGTGTGCGTCTGTGTTGATTAATTGGCTTAGATTGGGTAGAGGATTTTGTGGTTTCGGGTGGTTATTAGTTTTCGGCTGAGTTGTCTGATTGATAGGCTCTATGCCGTGATTGAAGCCGGCAAGAAACTAACGACGCCTTTCGGCTTAAATCAAGCCTAAAAGTTCACTGCAAAAGCTTGTGGTTGCCTTCGAAAAAAACGAAATTCTATTGGCCACAGAGCTGAGTTTTAAGAATACAATTTTTTTTTTATAATAACAGGTTAAAGAGAAACTGCTAATTGCTTATTATTTGTTTTTATTATATTTTATATAACTTTTCTATTAAATATTAAAACAGTTTGTTGAAAATATCTGATTGACAACCCAAACCGTAGGAGCTTGAAAGCTGACATTTTTCACAGTAGTTAATTTTTATTTTTTTTTTAATATAAATATTAAAAGAAAAAAAGAAGGAGCTCCTGTTGAAATTTTGCACAATTTGTGGAAAACAGTTATATACAACTTCTTTGTTTTTCATCCCATGTGCTTTAGGAATATTTAAAATAATAAAAAACAATACTTAATAGTTCTCCTCTTTAAAAGGCACAAAGCTGCAGGGCTTAAATAAAGTTTGCCAATTGCATGTGTTGGCAAGGCAACGCATGTTAAATCTAAATATATGTAATTTTAATATCATTAAGGGAAAGAGAAATGCGTAACAAAGAGAAAAGCTGCACTTTGGATAATTGCACAGATCACAAAGCTGTCAGAGAGCGTTTCCACAGAGAGCGCACACTTGGGTGGTGAGCGGGTGGTAGATAAGACCTTTTGACGATAGTTTCAGCATTGGCGCTCATGCTTTGAGTACCCTGACTTTGCTGCTGCACTCAAAGAGCGCGTAAGAGCGGCAGAGGTAATTAAAATGTCCACTGCGCTCACGCCATTGGCGGGTGATGCTTTTGATTAGTTGGGTATCCAGCTGAGAGCGCCAATGTGAGAGTGTTGGTTAGGTGCTCTCAATAGTAATTGAGTATTGCGAAAGTCAGCTGAGCAAAGGCGCCAGCCCAATTAGACGATTTAGTGTGCGTGCGTCTGCCCGTCTAAATGGTCGGGGTCGTAATAAAATAATATAACAATAAACAAAGTTTAACTAGAAAAGGAGTGAGTATGCTGAAACGCTTTTTGTACAATATGTGTGTTAATTAACAGTTATTAGTTTATACTTTAAAGAAACCTAAATAATCTTTAACAATTTTTGTTTTATTTTATCTTTATGTTGTCTTCTTTAAACCTTATTCTAACTGATAAAGATGCATATATACATTAATACATAAATAATATAATACATTTAACTTCTTTTTTAATCTCATAACATCGAAATCAAAATGTAGATCTACAATTATATATTTTCTACTAGCATAAATAACAATAAAAAAATTTAAATAAATGAATGAATAAATTGTCACCATTAATCATAATAGGTATTCAAACAGACATGTTTGAAATGAGCTATTTTTGATGGTTAGAGAGTTGCTTTGGCTTGCCTTAAAATGTAATTAATTTACTTTAAAGCAATTCTTATGCTGCCCAACTAACTTCAGTATATACATAGGTATGTATACATACATAAGTGTGTATCTATGTATATATTTACTTATGTTGCACTTGCTCAGCCCGCTCTTTGCGTTGTCACATTTCAATTGTCGCTACCCTTGTTGCCAGCCATGTGTCGCATATGGTCTAGAACGTTGCCCAGACTATACTACAATACTGCAGCTAAAGCGCACTTGAAGCCTGCTCGCTTTATTATTTTTAATTTCTTGCTACTTTTCTTTCCTTTTTTTTTGTAAAAATAAAAACACTTCAAAAACGGTTTGACAGGCCCGCAGCATATTTAAGTATCGATATCCGGCTATGCGATATTTTAAGATCTCGTTTGCTTAGTTATTGTGTATGCCCGTTGATTTTCAATGAGAATTCAGTTCACTTTTTTGGTTTGTTTTTGTTGTTGTTGTTGCGGCCGTCGAACGTGCGCCAAGCACGTTCCAAAATATGCCAAAGCAGCCTTTGAAAATGATGGAAGATAAAAATCAGGTAGAGGCCGAAAGCAAAAACGCATAATTAACATTGCCATTGGCCTTTGTCCAACTCGTTGCCGTCTTTTGCTTTCTTAATGTTGCCATCCCCTTCCCCTGCCCCTTCCCCTGCGTCTTCGTTTTCGTTGCCGTTGCGCCTGCGCAGGATGCGTCGGAAACTTGAAATCAAACACGTGTCGCCGGCGCTGCTCCTTTCTGGTTGGTCAGACTGAAAGGGCAGCTGGAACTGCTGGCAATGCATAAACGAGCTCAGGCCGGGCACACACACCTGCCGCCCAAAATTACAGTAGTTCCTCGGTATACACACAAAAAACAGGATTTTCGAGTTGAAAATTTGAATTTTAAATGCCACAAAAAGTAACGAACTGAAATGAAACAAACTGCCGCCAGGAACTGCGAGCTGAGGTTCAAATAGCGGCTTATGGCTTAATAATAAGTTTCTCCCCTCTCTCTCTCTCGCTCCCTCTCTCTCTCTCTCTCTCTCTCTCTATCCACGTTGATTCGTATCTAGCATGGAAATGCGCTTCCTGCATTCAATTGGGGATCCGCCGAAAGAGCACAAATCGATAATCGAAATCAATTCGTGTCACATAGGCAATTGAATTACGGAATTCTGTTCACAGTTGCGTTTAGTATTTCATTTCGGGCTTATCGCCGGCTACATGAAGATGGCATCCTGTTGCCGCTTCCGGTTGTTGCTCCCTGCTGCACAGGCTGTGGTCCAGTTATTTACCTGACACACTCACCTGCAGATGCAAAACGACCAAAAAAAAAACAAAAAACAGCTCGAATTTGTGTGTGTGTGCAACTGCATATGTGTTTATATTTGGTATGTTTATAGAATATTGTGGCAAAATATTTACGCAAAATGTATAATTAATTGCCTTGTGGCACAGTCAATAAATTGCGGCCACTGTATGAATATTTATTGGGCACTTTAATTGTCTTTCAACGTTGTTTTAATGTGTGTGTGCGTGTGTGTGTGCTTGATTTTGTAATTAAAGAGTAGACCTAAATTGTACAATTTACAAGCAAATCAATGTAAGATTTTCAACTGTTATGCGATTTAATCATAAAGACTTGGCAAATTGCGTAAATTGCGTTTTGTTGCATTTATTTTTGATTATGCACAAAAATGTTAAAATACCGAACGCACACAACTTTGGGCCAGAGTTCGTGTCAAAATGCTGGCATTCCCCAGTTGGGCCCAAAGCGTTTCACACGCATCCCGAAACCGCAGGCCACAAGCAGCTGAGCGTGTTGCACATAGCACAAAACCTCACTTTCCATGCGGATGCGGTGGCAACGAATGTGCGAGGAAATGTGTTTCCTTTTTAAACCAGGCACACACACACACACACACACGCTTGCATGCCGATGCTATAGTTCAAGTTGGCAGTTTGTTGTTAGCTTTTAATATATGTTATTTTTCTTTCCATTTTCTTCACTTAGCAAAAAGCGACGCTCGAAATCCACCTACGTGCCAAATAGAATTCGTGACGTTTTCTATTTCAAATTCCATGTTCATTTCTTTTTTGAATATTCTTGATTTAAGCATGAAACATATTTGATTTTAGCATCGACCTATTGCATACTATAAAATAAAATTCTTGAATTTAGCTGGTGTAAGAATTTTCGTTCTTGACGTTCTTAATTGAAGTACAATTTTTCTTAAATAAGTTCTGCATTTAAGTGTGATATTTAGGTATTTTTGGAGATAATAGAAAAAAGTGCTTAAAATTAAAAAGTTCTCAATCTATTTTGACCAATGCTGCAAACCGATTTTCAACTAAACCGAATTACATATGTACCAAACCAGTTGCCCACATCAGCCGAACCTAAGCCCGAACCAAACCATATTTTCCTTTTAAAAGAATTTTTTCAAATTTGGAAAATTTCAATCTCGGAAATTAATATTATGGCAGCATTAATGGGAATTCTCTGGAATTTTATTTCATTTTCATTTATTTATTTAATTTTATTTTACTTCTTAATTGAAAGTTAACAAAAAAAAAATAGAAATTGTTTTATTTTGTTATATATTCACTTAAAAATAATTTTCTTTTTACTTAAAAGATTGGGACGAACAAAGGTTCAAACCAAAATGCCAAAAGGGAGATGTTGCTGCGCTTGTAATTGATTCAAGCAAAAAACAGTTAGTTGTTGCTCTACGTGTTCTTTTCCTTTTTTTATTTTAGCTTTTTTTTTAGCTTTTTGTTTATCTTTATTGTGCGCAAACAATTTTGGTCAGGAAGAGCCGCTGCAAAGCTTAACGGCACATAAAGTTGTGGCAACATTTTGCTATTTCCTGCTACTTAGCTGGAAGTGTGTGTGTGTGTGTGTGTTTGTTGTTGCTGTTGTTTTTCCTTGTCGCTGCTCTGTTAAATTAGCACTTTATACATTTATGAGCAAACAAGTTCTAGCAATAGAAAATGGAAGCCAAAAATAAAACAAAGCTGAGAAACTTTTTTTTCTGTATTTTGTGATCAAGTTTTAATAAGCGGGCAGCCAAGTGAAAAATTGTTCTGGTCAGCCAAATAAAGTAGGGTATTCGTATTTACTTTGCGGCTCATGGCACATGGCACATGGCACATGCTTATGAAATATCTCCTCACACACAAATACACAGTTTATTTTTCTTTCAAATACTTACGCTTTGCACTTTTTCAATGGGGTTTTTTTTATTTGCCGGCAAAGCTGGCGCTTATTGCCGCTAAGCTGGCAGGGATATGCGCTCCCCTTTGCACCTTTTTACACCTACTACGGCCAAGATCCTGACGTCCTTGTCATTCCTCTCTCACTCGCTCTCTAGCCCAGTGGCATTTATCCATTGGCAGCGCATTTCTCAGTTTGAGTGAGGGCTAAAACTCCCGTGCCGGGTGTTTTACTATTTGTTCAAGTACTTTTAAGTGCATTGCAAAAGCGTTTATTTCCGGATTTTCACAGTTATTCAATGTTCCGGTGATGATGTGCAATTGCCGTTGCGGTTGTGCACTTGCACAACTATATAAATCTATAGAAAGCCGGGCAAATATTTGCCCAGCTCAGTTCTCATAATGTGTGAAAGCGAGAATAAATTGAAAAGCACTCTGTATTCACTGCTCAGAGGTGTCCATTAGGAGATGTTTGACAGCTTAAATATTAATTTAAGCTAATTTGTTTTTATATATATTTATATTCAAAATATATTTTAAATATATTTATTAAATATATATATCAAATAAATATATTAAAATATATTTTAAATTTACTTTGGCAAGACTTTAATTTATCATCAAGTGATTTTGATAATTCAGTCATTATTTACATAATTTCATAGGTTCCTTTTGCAGTTTATGTTATTAAAAGTTTTCAAATTTGGTAAAATGATGGCAGTTATTTATATTTATTTTTTTTTGCAAATCCAGCTTATAAAATGTCTAACAGGTAGCAAAATTACCTATGACCTTTGACTTTGTGAGCCAAATTATATGTTAATTAAATAATTTTAATTACATCTTTTATTATTTTACTTTTTATATTTTATTTATTATAAACATGAATACTAAATTTTAAATGCAAGCAGTAAGCTTTTATTTTGCACACTTTTTAATATTTTATTTATTATAAATAAGAAAGCTTCTTTAAAGTAAAAGTTGGTTTTTCTGCTTCAAACTTTTCTCATAAGTTATAAAATAAAGTATATAAGCTATAAAATTCAACAAAGTTGTTTTCTAATACGCTTTTAATATCTCAACTTCTTTTGAAAGCAATCTTAAGAGTCTCCTTAAAATAGTTTCTACTTGCAACATAGTCTGTTAACTTGCCTCAAATGCCTTTAACAGACAGCAGCTGCATGTCAGTGAACTCATTAGCATTATCACAAAAGTTGAATTGTTCATAAATCATAAAGGAGCCGAAAAACTTTTACACCGCACGCACCGCCTAGAAATATGCAACAACTTTTGTCACTTGGCAATTGAAACTTTGGCAATCTAAATTATGCGTTATCAGCGCTAACCACATATATATACATCTATATGCGCCCACATATATGAAGTGGCACTAAGTTGGAAGTTCATTAGGAGGGGGCATTTTTTTGAACTTTTGTAGGCATATAATATTTATATAAATACATACTATATACATATGTACAAATATACAATATACAAGTTGTGCCCAACTCGCCATCAGTAATCAATGAAAATTGTTTTTCTCCCATTCGCAGCGTCACCGTGCCGGGCTATCAGGGCAATCTGCAAGCGGCCATTTCACACAGCGCCGCGCTGGCCGCCTGGGAACGCTTCGGCGTGGAATTCATACTCACTTTCGTTGTGGTGCTCTGCTATTTCGTCTCCACCGATGCCATTAAGAAGTTCATGGGCAATTCGGCGTTCGCCATCGGCGCGGCCTACAGCGCCTGCTGCTTTGTCTCGGTAAGTTTGACATTGATAATGAAGCGCGTGGAATGCCTCAACGAAAATCTGAAGACTCGGCGCTCAAGAGTCTCGACTCTCGCGTAAAACGCAACTAAAAACGCACCTGCCGCTTGCGCATTTTTATGGTGCAAAAATCGCAGCGCGACAGACACCGAAACGGGGGCCACATTTTAAGGCTGCGACTCCGACTCAGGCTCAGGCTCAGGCTCCAGCTCAGGTAGTCAACAAAGCGACCGAGAAATTGGGAGAGATAATTAATTTAGCGCAAGTCAGGGCCGAATGCGGCTCGGCAGGCCGGTCTTGAAATTAAAAGCAAATATTTAGCCAGATTTTAAAGCTGGACAATAAAAA